>WOVY01001283.1:0-20546 GCA_013436015.1 Rhipicephalus annulatus | reverse complement strand
TCGTTTCTTCAAGTGCGAGGAACGCAGCAAGGTGGTTGTTTACATTCGCACAGATTTCACTTATGTGCATCATGCAGTTCAACCGCATGATGACAATCAATATGTCTGCTTACGTGTTAAAAAGGAAAAAGTGTCATTCACACTCATTGGTGTCTACATATCACCATCCGGACGATTTGAACAAGACCGACTACGAGACATACTGACAACAACTACGGGCCCGTGGGTTATAACTGGAGACTTCAACGCACATCACTTAATCTGGGGTAGTTCGACGATCAACGCTAAAGGAAGAAACCTCGTGTCATTCGCTTCCAAGCATGACCTATGTTTCTTAAATGATGGCAGTCCTACATACCTGCGGGGCCTTACGTACAGCAGTTGCCTCGATTTGACTCTGGTATCCAGAAACTTCCGGTCGCAAGTGCACTGGTTTTCAGACATCGAAACGCATGGGAGTGACCACATTCCAACTTATATGCGAATAAGGGGTCTTACTAACTCCTTTCCTAAGACCACAATACGAATAATTGATTGGTTCAAGTTTCAGCGACTCATGGAAAATACATGCCGTGAAGACCCTGACCAGAACTTGGAGGATGTCATCAAAGAGGCAATGAGGGAAGCTTCCTGTCTCCTCCCGTTCACCGGCAAGCGTTCAGATTTCGACGTTGAACTGGAAAAACTGTGCGCGCTTCGCCGAAGGGCGGAAAGAAGATACAGGCGAACGAAAGCAATATGCGACTTGAGGCTGGCACGACGCATACAGAAAAAAGTCCAACGACGTTTAGACAAACTTGCACAGGAACGCTGGAAAATCATTCTGCGAATCATTGGATCCCCGAAAGCCGTTGTCCCGCATCTGGAGCACTATTCGTGGCCTGCGCTCGGCTCCCCAACAAAGACATCCTTTCATGGCTTTAGCCCTACATTCAGGCCACACCCAACTTGAAGTGGCAAATGAGTTTTGTACGCGAATCGCCGGTGTGTCCGCCTTGTCTGCTGGCACCATTAGGAGTGTTATCCCTGAACCCCGCATCTACGAAATGGACAATCTTTCACTATAGAAGAACTTGACGCATCTTTGGCGGCTTCCCGACGATCATCTTCACCAGGACCCGATGGCATCACCTACGCCGCTCTAGCCAACCTTCAACAGGAGGCAAGGGGACAGTTGTTAAGCTATTACAACCACTCATGGCTGGCGGGCAATGTTCCCCAGGATTGGAAGATAAGTAGACTTGTGCCACTACTCAAAGCAGGAAAGTCACCATTTGATTTGACATCATTTCGCCCTGTTGCCCTCGCAAGTTGCGTAGGAAAAGTCATGGAAAGGATGATACTTACACGCCTAGAATGGTACCTTGAGCGGTACAACGTATACCCAAACTGCATGACGGGTTTTCGGCGAGGTAGATCATCTCTTGACAACGTGATTGATCTCACAACATTTATCCAGCAACAGAAGAGCCTCAAGCGCATACCACTGGCACTCTTCCTCGACGTCAAAGGGGCTTATGATAACGTAACACATAAAGCCATCCTAGACTCGTTGGAAAGCTGTTGGAATCGGTGGTCGGATGTTCCAATGGATCCAGGATTATTTGACAAGAAGGTCCTTTTTTGTACAAACCTCAGATGGACCCTACCACCAATTACTATATCTCCCGTGGCGTCCCTCAGGGCGCCGTATTAAGTCCCACTTTATTTAACCTCGTGATGGTAGGACTTCGTGAAATTTTGCCAAGTACCATCTTCATATCCATATATGCTGACGATATTTGTCTATGGACTTCGGCTGTAACTCGTCTACAAGTACGTGCAAGAGTCCAGCAGGCTGCCACCTTGACATGCTCATATCTCCGCAAGCAAGGTCTTTCCGTCTCTACGGAGAAATGTGCATTGGTTGCGTTTACCCGCAGAGCTATGACACAATACCCCGTTACCATCAATGGACAAAATATTCCATACCAGAAGAACCATCGCTTCCTGGGTGTGATCATTGACCGGGACCTTTCGTGGAGTGCCCACTGCAATTACCTGAAGAGAAGGCTAACTTCCATTGTCCATATAATGCGGTTCCTCTGCGGAAAATCTTGGGGCGCATCTATAAGGTCAATGATGCAGCTATACAGAGCACTGTTTCTGGGATTTTTGCGCTACAGCTTGCCGTTACTGGCAAGTACGTGCAAGACGAACATCCGCACTCTCGAAAGTCTACAAGGACAAGCACTACGCGTGTGCTTAGGATTGCCGCGATGCACCTCAACCTACGGGGGCAATTATGATCGCAAGAGAGCATCCAATTCGACATACATCACCACTGACAATTTGAGAGCCCACATAAGACGCCTCTGCCGAGTTCCTGGTCACCATGTTGCAGTGTTGCCACTTCAAAGACCACACGCGATCTTTTCAAAGATTATTTCTGCCCATAGAGAATGCCTCCCTTTTGGCTTCACTCCCGCAACAAGACCAGCGTCACCCCCGTGGTGCCTACAACAACCACAGGTGTGCCTCACTATTCCGGGAATAACGAACAAGAGCCATCATTAAACAGTGGTTCTACGACAGGTGACATTGTCGCTACTCAACGAAAAATACGGCCAGAGGACCCACATTTACACCGATGGATCGGTCTCGGCTGACAGCTCCACAGGTGCTGTTGTCATCCCGGCGTACCAGGTCACTATAAAGCTCAAACTGTCGCATAGGACAACATCCACAGCAGCGGAGCTTGCCGCCTTACGTGCTGCTATACTTTATATTGCGGAGGCCCGACCTCAAAAATGGGCTGTGTTCTGTGACTCCAAGGCATCCCTTCAGAGCTTGCAATCAGCTTTACGACAGCGGGAGCACCAACAACTAGTGAATGAAATAAGAGAAGTGATTCACGAAGTTTTATCGAAAGAACATGACTTGGTGTTCCAGTGGTTACCGGGACATTGTGGTATTGTCGGTAATGACCTTGCTGATAATGCTGCCCGATCCGCCCACGCGGACGCCCAGACAACCCCAATTCCATTGTCGAGAACCGACGCTGCAAGGGCCTTCACTCGTTCGCTAACACCATGTCGGAAACTTGGCTGAGTGACCCCAGTGTCAGGAACCGCCGCCTACACAAATTGGACCCATCGAGAAAGCTTCAAGTTCCATCGGACCTCTCCGCCAGGATGCAACTTTACTGTGCCGCCTGTGGTTAGGAGTAGCTTTTACAAAGGCGTACTCCTTTCGCATAGGAATGGCGGATAGCTGCCGATGTGAATCGTGCGACACTGACGAGACAATAGAACATCTACTGTGTTCATGTGAACGTTTTGCGAGCGAACGCAATTTGCTACGCGAAACGTTGGAGACACTAGACAGTAGACCTTTTTCCGAAGAGAAGATACTTGGCTCATGGCTCTACGCGTCGCTGGCCAGCAAAGCGACGCGGGCACTGCTAAGTTTTCTGAAGACGACCGGACTACGCGACCGCTTATAAGCGTGCAATGGACAAGGTCCCACCAACATACACGTTGCCCTTCACTTCTCTCTCTCTTCTCCTTTAATCCCCTCACCCCTTCCCCCAGTGCAGGGTAGCAAACCGGACGTGCGTCTGGTTGACCTCCCTGCCTTTCATTTCTTCCCTTCCTCCTCCTCCTACATAGGTGAGAGCAAAAGTTCTCCTACATGGGCAGACCAAACCCGTAGAGCACACGCTCACTTTTAACTTTTGTCCGCTCAGTATTCGTCACAAATCTTCGTTTCTTCGAAGAACTGTTTGCAGCATCTTCATTGCTTTGCCATTTGTTTTGGATGGCCATGGACCTAGTATTTCATTCAACCCGAATGGTCGCTCAAGATCTAACCTATGCAGTTCTTGTTCTAGTCACCTTCGGTGTGTGTCGTGTTTCGGACAGCCGAGCAAAAGGTGACAGATATCCTCGTCGTCATGGCCGCATGAACATGCTGACGATGTTGCACGATGAATACGAAGTAGGAAGTGCTTTGTGTAAGCAGTTCCGAGTCGTAGGCGATAAATGAGTGTGTCGATACGTCTTGGGAGGTCACGGTCTAATTGGTATTCAAGATTAGGATCAACAAAATATAGGATCGATTCCTTTGTTTTGTCTGTGAACCAGGTAGACAGGCATAATACACGTTTTGTTGTTCTTAAAATTCAATTTACATCGTATTGAGATACCGGAATGAGGCACGTTTGCGTAGAATTATGAGCGGTTTTTGCCAACTCATCCGCCATTTCATTTCCCTTAATTCCACAGTAACTGGGAACACATTGAAATGCCATTCGATGATTCGACTTCGTAGCTTCTCAGAGCTCTTTTAGTATAGCGTATACTATGCGCACATCAAGTGTCTTGAAGTGGCACTTTCCACACATGCCAGTGCTGCCAGGGAGTCTGTAATTACCGTCCATTTTCTTGGTGTCGTTGACAGTTTAATAAAGCTTATCGCTAGCAAAATCGCTACGAGCTCCGACGTTGTTGAAGAAGAGAGGTGGCCCAACCGACATGCATATTCTTCGTGCAATTCCGAAATAATGAATGCTGATGTCGCTGTCTCTTTGGTGACGGAGCCGTCAGTGTACACGTGAGTGTATCCTTGGTACCTGTCAAACAGATGATGTGATGCCAACTGCTGAGCGGCAACGGTTGCCACTTCATGTTTGCTGCAAAGTCCTTCTATTGACGTTTCAATAGTTGGTTGCTCAAGCAGCCATGGGGGGGTAGTTTTGGTCTAGTGGCCAATGTGTCGACACAGGAAGCCGGGAAATGTACTGTTGGTACACATGGTGTATTTGCGCTCCAGCACGGTTCACAATGTTGGATATGAGCGGATGGGAAGGGTGTTGCGTGACTAGACGAAAGAGGTGCCGACATGTCTCCACATTTCTAATTACTGCAAAGTTGGGTTCTCTTGCCTAGATCTGCCAGTGCCAAAGAACTTGATGTTGCCTGTGGAACCCCCAGACATATGCGTAAGTTTCGTGCTTGTAACAGCTGAAGTCGGTGTAGAGACGTCTGAGAGATGTGGAGAACTGGCGCAGAGTAGGCAATTTTCTGTCGGATTAGTGCACAATAGACGTGGAGGAGGGACGCTGTCGCTGTCGAAGAAGACAGCGCGGAAAGCAACTAAAGTGCCGCTAAAAACCTCACCAAATCTGAGCGACCGCCAGTAAACTGCATGTGCTCCCCTGAGTGTGCTCGTGTTTCTCTGTTCTTTTCTCTTCATCTGTCTTCCTTCCGCCCCCTTTTCCCCTCCCTTTAGTGCAAGTAGCAAACTGGATGTGCGTCTATATAACATGGAGCATGTACGGTGGCATTTTTCGGAGCAGTTACCCTCATTTACTGTACTGTTTCACGCTCACATCGTCGTCCTCTCCTCCTCTTCTGTCCTTCCCGTTAGTTTAGTACAGCTAATCGTCAACAATACTAATCGTCAACAATACCAGCTCCGTCTAAGGTAAGCCTATCAAATCGCATTATAGCGAAACGAAGCGTTTTTAAGCGAACGAAATGCCCCATGGCCGTTAGGTATATAGACGCCCCATGCCTGCCTGCCTGCCTGCCTGTCTGCCTGAGTTCGCATGGTTGCTCTCGTAGCCGCTTCCTTAAAGGAGTACTGACTAAACATTTCGAAGGACGGAGATAGATTTATGTGGCACCATGCACAACATTTACGAACTATCAAAGGCAAATAGAACTTATGACATATTTAAAATCAATTTTAAAGTGCACGCTGCTCGACTGAGCGAGATGTGGAGCCCCTCGCGACACCGACATCAACGCAGTGGCAATGCACACAAACCTACGTCCCGAGTGTGCGTTGTCTGGGTGCTTGCGCTTCTCGTGCTTTCTTCCAGCGGCTTCACGTGTGCTTGCTGAGTTAGCTGGCAGTGCGGTGCCCACGTCACAGATTACGTGGACGAGGGGCTAGCTGCCGGAACGGCTCCTCTCGGTGTTTGTTGACACCGATATCGTGACACTCTAAAAACGCCTCTAAACAAATAACCATCACACTCTCGAGCAAACAAGGTTTTCGGCTGCGATAAGTGGGCCATGAGCTACCTATTGCAAAAAATGTAATAATAAATTATTAGAATAAAAAAAGAAGGTGCACATTCTTTGTGTCAGTGCTCCTTTAAACGCCAACAGAAACTAAATTCGGCACTCCGCAAAAAGTCAATATATAGACAGTCATTCTAGAGGTAGTGCTGCCTGTCAAATGTCGCCACAGCTGCAATACAAGCACTTACCTTAGAGAAATGTTTGCAAACGACGGTGTTTTGAGACCTAACTAGGAACAATGACGCATTACGGCTTACGGGAAGTGACGTGTAACAGAAAAATCGTCTGCTCCGCGCTCCTTGAGCTCACACATTGCGGATGCGCCCCCCTGTGTGTGTGTGTGTGTGTGTGTGTGTGTGTGTGTGTGTGTGTGTGAGTGTGTGCGGTGTGTGCTTGTGCGTGTGTGTGTGCGTGTGCGTGGTGAGTGAGTGTGGTGTGTGTGAGTGGTGTGGTGGTGTGTGCGTGTGTGAGTGTGTGCATGTGTGTGGTGTGTGTGCGGGTGTGTGTGTGTGTGTGTGTGTTGTGTGTGAGTGTGTGTGGTGTGTGCGCGGTGTGTGTTTCAATGTTAACTTAAGAAAGCTGCATGAAAATGCCTCTTATAAAACGCTGGTACAGACTTCCCGCTGGTGGGGACTCGCTCGCTGGATTCCGTGTCGAATGGTTGTGCACCGCTAGCTTCGACGACAGCGCAGCTCTGGCCGACCGGCTCGCCCTCCGTCATCTCCTGACACCGTGAAGCTCTTGCTGAGTGGTACCCCGTTTTCGGCCTCTTTTGATCGTGTCCTTATCTTTCTCTGTTTTATCTTTACTTATCACTCTATCCCTTTTAACCGCTCCTTACGCCCTTCCCTCGTGAGCCATGTTGAGGTGTCGCACTCGGACGCTGACAGCTACGAGGCTCACTTTTATCTTCTTTTCTCTCATTTAAGAATCACTCCCCCCCCCCCCGCCACTGGGGGGTTCACAGTGTCTCACCCCCGTCAGAAACGCTGCTTGACTTGAACTTGTCTTGCCACCGAATTCAATGCAGCAGGAAGGCGTTTCGATCGCGCTGTCTTTAGGCACACGCAAGGCAGCACAAACGCACAGATGCGTTTCAAACGCGCTGCATTGAAAACAATTTTAACGCAGGAACCAGCGATTCAACGACAAGAAGGATCGCTCACAAGGAGCGACGTGGGGACGTCGTGTAGTAATCGTCATATGCTGGTGGTGTCTGATTTGCCTGAGCACACCGCTAGAGCTCCGCGGCGTCTGCTTAGTGACAGTTAGAGCGCCAAATATAAATTAAATACGCGACTGCAACATTTTTCACTGTCTTTATCGTAACTTACCGTATTTATACTACATATTTATGTCCGTTCCCGCCCAAGTAAATTTCGTTGCATTTGGCCTTTAAGTTAGTATGCACAAAATATCCTAAGGGCGTATGAGTGTATGGCGGACTTGACGGTCGGGTCATAACGTGAAAAATGTGATAAGCCTTTTGCGTGCGTAATGAAATTCTTTACCGTAGTCACGTGGAGAATATACCTATACATTGTAGCCTTTTGTATGAGGATATGTGCCACAGGTCATTTGCAGTATATATCAACCGAGGAGTGAAGATAACAAACGTTGAACGCAGGGGCATCAAGAATGAAGGAAGCCGACATAGGGAGAACACAGGGACGTTGACCAGAACCACATACAGTTGTCTACCCTATACACTGCGGGATTACGTCAGGAGACAAGAAAGAGAGAAAAGGGAAGAGAGGGAAAAGGAAAGAGAGACAGACAGTAAATTCCTGCAGCGCGGAGAGCTTCACCGCAAGTCAGAGGCGTTCACACAAACCCGTGGTCCTCAAAAAAACAAGATGTCTTTCACTGCCTTGTGGGCTGTCGAGAGATGTGGATGGTGCTATAATAGCATCTGCAGCGCCAAAGAAAAGTAGGCATGTGCTAAGCAGCTCCTAGCATAGCAGAGCCATGTATAGTTAAGAATAACGAAGAGGTGGCAAAAAGACGTGATGAGGAAAAAGTTACACCATCTCCCACTGAAGGGTACCATGAGTATGATGTGAAGCAGCGCATGGGCTGACATAAAGTTCCGTTCATCACGGCCACCTTGCCCGATGTTAACGGGTCCTTGCGCGTGGAGCGCACCATGAATTCACTGTATACATTCTGTTGCTGTTAACAAAGTGCTTGATTGGGCTGGTTGGTGCTGCATGGTAGACGAAGAAAGTGCTTAACAGCGCAAACGACATGAAGGAACACAGAAGACGAGAATAGAGCGCTGAATCCTCTCTTCACAGTGCGCTCTGTTCTCGTCTCTTCTGTCCCCTCCTGTCGTTTGCGCTGTTAAGCACTTTCTTCGTCTGTTGCTTTATTAGTCTCGAACTCTTGAAGAATGCCACGCGGGTTGATCGCCACACCACGCAGGAGCACGTGGGTTCATCGCGCGTCTGAAGAATCTCGTTCCCCGACGCCAGCACGTGATTGCCGAGAGAGTGTAAGGAGGAGAGGCCTCCCACACAGATCCTCAGACAGACCTGAACGCGCTAGCGCGTGAGCGCATTCTGGTAGTGCTTGGGCGAGCTGTTGCCGCAATAAGGCAGGCCACGCCGCACACCAGATTGGGCTAGGCTATAAGCTCCTTCGCAACTAAAAAAGAAGGTAAAAGGGTAGACCAGAGCACAGCCATGTGCAGTATCACATAGCAAGGGATAGGAAATTGCGATGAGTGTGAGGAGGAGTGATGTCTGGGTTAGAAGAGAAGGCAATATAGTGAAAGATAAAGAAGAAAGAGGCGACAGCGAGGGGAATATGAAGAGAAATGAAGGGAGAACTGAATCTGCGTTCGCCAGTGGGTGACGCCTGCTTGCCAGTTCCACTATTTACTCAGATTTCAAAGGAAACTATCTTCAATTTTGTTTCCTTGCGAATACGAGTTTTCATGGGAGATGGCGTTCGCGCTTTGAGCATACGCTAGTCGATATCACGAGCATGTATGAATCATTAAATTATTCTGAAATGAAGAGAAAGCATGAAAAAAAGACGCTCGCTTGTATACGAGCTATATAAATTCGTGCGCGGCATGCTGTGAGCACGGAATCGGGAAAGGAAAATGATTGATTGATTGATATGTGGGGTTTAACGTCCCAAAACCACTATATGATTATGAGAGACGCCGTAGTGGAGGGCTCCGGAATTTAGACCACCCTGGGGTTCTTTAACGTGCACCCAATCTGAGCACACGGGACGGGAAAGGAAAAGGGTTCGCGTTTAGTCTCCAGAGGGACGGGGCGCGTCATCGACATGACTGAAAATGGAACAAGCAAATGCGACGTGCTCGCACGTTCTTCTTTCTTTCTTTCTTTCTTTCTTTCTTTCTTTCTTTCTTTCTTTCTTTCTTTCTTTCTTTCTTTCTTTCTTTCTTTCTTTCTTTCTTTCTTTCTTTCTTTCTTTCTTTCTTTCTTTCTTTCTTTCTTTTCTTTCTTTCTTCTTTCTTTCGTTCTTCTTACCATGATGTGGCAAAACCAACAAAAGCAATTGGCATGTTAAAAGAGAACGCAGGGTCGCACAAAGATGTCTGACCATGAAATATTCTGGAAAGCGCTGGTGGTAGGGAACGAGCGCTTGCTTAAGTTGTGGAAATAACAGTCCAAAAACGAGTAAGGACATATTCGTACGTCGCACCAAATTGTTTTCGCATAATAGAAACACGCAGACGTTCTTTCTGATCTCTTTACATCGACTTACTCGGCGCTAGAAGAGTGCACAATGGCGCGGTGAATAGAAACCGGTAAAGGTGAAATGATAAAAAAGAGTGAGACGTCGTTATAAAAAGACCGAAGAGAAAAATGCAAAAAAAAATGTTTTGTAGCGCCGTACCTCTACCCTCTTTCGTGTGCCGTCCTTCGTGAGCCCGTATCAGATAGCGTTAACGTTGGGAAAGCTGGAGAAAGGGGAAACGGAGAGAGAGAGAAACTTTTATTGTGTTGCTGCGAGTGAGGATTACCGGAAGCAAATCTGATGCGACAGCGTGCCTAGAACTCACATGAAAAGAAAATCGAAAGAAAACACTGTAATAACAGAGAGTGAAAATAAGATAATACTGTTTCCTCGTCGGGTTCGAAATCTGGAAATTCGGCATACCCACGTTTTATTGCGAAAGAATAAGTGGGCCATGCGTCTTCGACTTTCGAGCGGAGCAGTCGTCATTGGTTGGAAAGAGGATGAAAAAACGATTTCATCGAACGAAAGACGATCGTCAGAGGCGGCCGTCTGAATTCTGCCTCGGTGCAAGGTTGCAAGGCATTGCGAAAAGCCTAGCGCAACAGCTCTTTTTGTTACTTTCTTTTATTACACGTTGGAATTTCGTTGTGCTGCTTCCTTCATTCTACACTTCTTCGTTGAGGCCGTGCTAAGGGAAGAACACCGGAAGCAAAAAACGGCGATGTTTTGGTAGTTTCTTTCTTGAACTCGATTTGTTCGCGGTGACCATATATTTCGTCGACTTTCCTCTTATCAAAAATATGCTCTTCTTGCAATCACTAATAACGTGTTCAAGGTGTTTCCATGAATATCATCATCATCATCATCATCATCATCATCATCATCATCATCATCATCATCAACCTGACTACGTCCACTGCAGGACAAAGGCCTCTCCCATGTTCCACCAGTTAACTCGGTCATGCGCTTGCTGCTGCCAATACCCGCTAACTTCTTAACCTCATCTGCCCACCTAACCTTCTGTCTCCCCTAACCCGCGTGTTTTCTCTGGGAATCCAGCATTGCAACAAAAGGCGACGAAAGCTCTGTTGAAATTCCTACGCGGCACGGACTTGAACAAGCGGCTGTAACGGCAATGTCACACACCGCGAAAGACAAGACTGGACTATGACTGAGTGTGCGCGCGTGTGCTGCCGAATGTGCTGTTTCTCTCTTCCCTCTCTGCTCTCTTTCAACTCCCCCATCCCTCTCCCATGCTAGGGTAGCGAACCGGCTGCCTATAGGCTGGTTAACCTCCTTGCCTTTCTTTTCCCTCTATTTTCCTTCCTTTCTTCCTTCCTGGGAATCCAGTCAGTTGCACTTAATGACCAGCGGTTATCCTGTCTACGCGCCACATGCCCGGCCCATGTCCATTTCCTCTTCTTGATTACAACTATAATATCCTTAACACCCGTTTGTTCCCTAATCCACTCTGCTCTCTTCTTGTCTCTTAAGGTTACATCCCACCATTTTTCTTTCCATTGCTCACCACGAATGCCATGAATATCAACTGCGCTTCTATTGCAGGAGCGTCTGGTTTCATATCTGCACTGCTCGTTTCATCCGATTCGCCTGCTAGTTCAGAATTTTTTAGAAACTGATACCTTATCAAGCATATGCAGGTGTACAGCCGTGGCCACGTCTGGGTAGAGCACACGAGCCGTCGGTTTTTGCTCTGCGGCACGATACCTTGAGGCCGTATCGGGCTCTGACGCGGTCAGCCTGACAACTAGACCACCCGTGTTCCTGATACACCGCCTCAGCAGAGCCTGAAAAAGCCTCAATATTTCGCGCGGTGGGGCGAAAACCAGCTGCTCGCGTGCTCTATATGTACACAGACGTGGCCGTGCTGTCCCTTGGTTCATGTGAATATATATATATATATATATATATATATATATATAATATATATATAGATATATATATATATAGATATATATATATATATATATATATATATAACGTAAGTAGGTAGTGACTGAAGGTAGCGGCCGAGGAAGAAGAAGGAGAATGGAAATAAACATGGCGTATGAGCCAGGCCACGTCTCCCACATCTAGCGTCACACGAGTCGACAGGATGAAGACCTGGCGGCCACTTCATCAACCGGCCACCATCTTCGAACGTCTCAGCAAGACGCAGTGACCGAACGTGGACCACAAAAGTACATCTCAACTCTACACCAAGACCAGCATCATGACAGCACCATCAGACGACCTTGGACATCCCCAAGTACACCGGATCAGCGGACGATGGACCCGTACAGGACTGGTTTAACCTATTCGAGCTCCACGCTGCCGCTGCATCTTGGTCGGAACGGGAGATGATCATCAACTTCACTGACTACATCTCCGGTGAGGCATTTAAGTTTTACCTCACCCACATCTTCGAAAATGACGAATCATGGCAAAAATCAAAGAGGGGATGATTACCCGTTTTAATGACTATGACCAAGACATACTCATTGCCAACCATCTAGAGACAACTGCACACTATCGTCAATTCCTTAAGCAGTCCTCAATCATTCGAAAGCCCAGCGCGAATCGACAACTGCCGCAAGACGAAGTGGCACATGAGTTTACTTACAGAAGGCCATGCGTATATTGGGAAAAACCTAACCGTCAAGCGCGCATCCCTTCTGCGCGAAAGTCAGCATTTCCGAAGTCATCGCTTCAACATACGACACGAGACGTCATTCACCCTATTGATGCCTTTCATGCTTCGTCTCGCATACATGGTCCACCACCTGGATTTCTACGACGCAGCTCTCCGAAGGCTCCTAACGGTCACTATTCGTGTCATAAGGACGCCTTGTTCATGGTAGACCAGCTGACACATGAGGAAAATGCCGAACAACGCCATGACGACTCAAAGAGTGAAAATCAGTCTTCACACATTGGATCAGCTTATTTTGCATCTAGCACAATTGGGCCAACTCCTGGTTTTCCGCCACTTGGCTCTTTCGTCGCTCACAACGCCCACCTCACATCTAGCACGCTCACAATGGTCGGGATAGAGCTGCGGAGCTCGGAGAATACTCAGCCAAGCCCTGAACCTACCATCCAGATTCAGGAGCAAGAACCACTCGCAGCGAACAGCGAAGAAGAAGCCCCTGATGATGTATCTGTCAAATCTGAAGCATTACCTTCATTACCCGAAATGCAGCACAACAGCCTAGAGACTACTACCTGCCCACTCGACACCACATTCAATTGCCCATAAAGTCAGTGTCATGGTGAAAAATGGCTGCCACCTCAGGTCTTTTCGCAGCAACATCATCAATGCCAGCAAGTCCAAGAACAACAGAGATTCCAAGGGCTATACGAACAAGAACGACGACAAATGGAATCATCTTCGGAAGAACACACGCGGTTTATGGAAAGCCGTTTACAAACGTGTCAACCAAACCGACGACATATTCAAGATTTCTCGCTCGAAACAAAGAAAGCATCGAATCCAGGATATTTTCTCAAGGGACGTCGAGTAAGCTTTATCCAGTCGAGATCACGACTCAGGCAACACAACATACAACGTCGAGAAAGGCGCCAAACCATACCCTGTATTCCGCAAGGACGCAGAAATCACCGCACCAGCCTCGGCCAACAAGCACGCAAACGGGCGGCGACGCATGGGTTCCAATCAAGACAAATAGCACCACACCTGCGCAAATCATCCAGCCAATGCTTCAAGGCCATCACACCACGTTCATTCATCGCAAGAATACCGGCTGTGTTTCCGTCTGATTTCACGCTCAAAGCATGCTTATGTTGTCCAGAGCGCAACAGCCAGCCTCGCCCTCCAGAGCTGTACTTGATACCCCGGTTTGCTGTCCTCTCCTGTGAAGCTATAATGTGTTAACGAAAACTTCCTCGGACTTGGAATGATCTTCTCTTTTTGACAGTGCTCAGTTCTAAGCCGTGCATGTTCAGTTTTCATTTCTGTTCGTCTGACGCGACTTCTTTCGGGGGGAGGGGGAATCGTGTAACGTAAGTAGGTAGTGACTGAAGGTAGAGGCCGAGGAAGAAGGAGAATGGAATAAACATGGCGTATGAGCCTGGCCACGTCTCCCACATATATATATATATATATATATATATATATATATATATATATATATATATATATATATATATATATATATATATATATATATATATATATATATATATATATATACCCTCGTAGTCTATAGTAGCGAAGTGTATGCACAAAAAAGACTGCTCATTGTAACGAAACGTTCGGGGGTATTTCGAAAGCTTTGTCCCAAAATAAATATAAATTAGTTTACTTCTGAAGAATTTTTCTATTGAGTTTGTTTTATGTTTTATATAGCTGCTTAGCAAGGCAGCCCTGTAGACACTCTTCGCCGACAGTGGTTCTTGCTTGTCGTTCCGGCAATTGATGGAAGTTGCTCCTGATCTTGCTGACCAGCTAGCAGATTGCCATCTAATCGCATGAGCTTCAACAAGAAGCATTCACGTGATGGCGCAAATACCAGCGTGCAGTTACAGCTTGTCCATAAAAAAACTGTATTGGAATACAAAATCACCGCCGTATACAGCAGCAACATCAACACAGATATACCGACATTTTTGTGGATCATTGCGTATAAAGACCTATACGCATGCAGAGCACATAAAGCTGCTGTAACTTTTCGTATACTTATCTGCTGGCGTAAATCATTCATTTTCATTACACTCAATAAAGTGCAATAAATGTTTCTTGAACGAGAGAACATGTGCGCCTCATAAACGCCTCAGGCCTATTGTATTGACACGAAGTAGTGACTACTATGACAGCCAACTTGTGCTCGGCAAACTAAGTAACTCCAAATACAATAAAAGCACGCTGTGCTGTGATAGCGGCAACAACTGTCGTCAGCCTTCGGTAATCTTATCATCAGCAGAACGCGGCTCGTATTTAGAGCACCGATCACGCATTCCAGCGTTCTCGCTTGTGCAAGCTCGCAAATTAACACGCGTACTGCGCGTAATCTAAATAGTAATTCCTGAGTTTTACGGTCCTAAAACAGCGACATATTTATGGGGAACGCAGAAGTTGGGGACTCTGGAAATGTTGATTACGTGATGTTCTCTAACGTGGATTTAAATCTATGTACACTGTCGTTCTTTATGAAAGGGAACACGCGAACGTGTGGTCTGCACGCGTTCTGCGGCGGCTGCCTACAGCACCATCAACCGACGAGTGGAGAAAGCGCGTTCGTTTTTGGCGTCATCTATGGCCCAGCAAGATAACAAGTCGTGGACGGTAGACAAGCGCTGTTATAGATTACGTGCTTTCGCCGCTCGCGCGGCGAGCAATATCGGGTGATTACTGCAGCTTTCGCCGCGGTCGCGCATAACGTTTGATATGTTGACAGGGGACTCTACGCACTGTACGCGCGAGCCAAGATGGAGTATACAATCTAGGAGCGCTTGTCTACTGGCCATAACTCGTTATTTATATTTGGCAACAGATGACGCTGAAAGCGAACGCGTTTTCTTTTGCTGTCGGTTGATGGTGCGATAGGCAGTCGCCGCAGAGCGCAGTCATAAAGGGCGACAGTGTACATGCTCCTCTAGCATTCCGTCTCTATCGAGACTGCGGCCAAGGCAGGATTTGCGCGTAATCTCGGAAGCACAATCTGAGACAACGTCGAAGTTCACGAACCGTTGCGCGTCGTGGCTTGCGCCGAGCGGGCATGTCTTTTATGACTTACACACGATCCCACCAAAATGAAAAAAAGACAATAAAGAAAGAAGAAGAACACGTGGCAGCATACACAAGTCGTTGTGGGACAATGCATCATTCACGGTGTTGACCCGCGATTGTCTAGAGTAGCGAGGAAGAAAGAAGGCAGGCCTAAAAAAGGAAAACAAATATAGCTATAATAAAAAAGCCATTCTGCTTCAAGCATTTGTGGAGACTAAGTTGAAATGCATGATAAAGGGGGCAGTTATTATAGATATGCCAATTAAGCAAGAAGTATCTAATATAATGAGAACAAATAATAGCCGATGAAAAATTGCCTGAAATGGCTCGCTTAGGTGTTCATAAAAACGAACCATTTGTCATGACAACGGTTCTCGAGTACCCTTCATAATATCTTTAAGATGACTGCTACTTACTCGCATTACTGTAACGGAAATTTTTTTGTCGTTTTTTGGTACCAAGCAGTTAGTAGAATTTTCGGCGCAGTATATTCAACATGCGCTTACACAATGACATAAGTTTTTAAAATTCGCCTAGAGGGAAACGTAAAATCAAGTGAAATATATATGTGTAAATAGTAGGGAAAATAAAGCAGACAATGGAAGGTAAGCACAAAACAAAGACATTATTATGGCAGCAAAAGGTATATTGCATTTACGAGATGGGAAAAAAAAAACCTTTTCGTAGCGCTAGGTGATGTATGGGATGCAAGAGAATGGAAAACTGAGAAAGGCACTTGTGCTAGCAGTCACATTATATTTCAACAGCTCTTTCAATAGCAAAATGCAGGAACAAAGCGTCATTGTACACCAAGATATGGTGTAATATATGTAGACACCTGTTCTATACAGAGCATCAGTGCCGGCGGCGTGCTACGCTACAGAGCGGCATCAGAATTAGTGTGGTCATCACCACATGCATTGTGGTAAGTGGTACTTGCAAGCGGCAAAAGGTAAATGTCATTGCTCTGAAACACTAATAAAATGCAAGAAATCTCGAAAACAAAAGGCACTTGGGCAAGCACGAGATCATAGTTTCTGTCGAGACTGTCGAGTTGTTCTGCTTCACTGAAAAGGACACGCACACCTCTTCACCGGCCGTCACTGGTGGTGCCGGCGAAAAGATAAGATTATGTTCCTGCTATTTGTTTTATTCAGGTGTCATATCGGCCACAGTATACCAGCGTGAAAAGCGGAGTTCTGTCAGCCAATATTGTTTCGTATGGTACAGCATGTGATCGCAGTATCTTGTATCTCCAGACACACGATACACAATCTAATGTAACGTAAATACAGATTTAGATATTCGTCTTGTGAGACGTATCTCGATACAGATATAAGATACCCAAAGAGTGTCTAAGATAGCATCTCAGATACAAGTATGTTCGATGCTGCTCAGCCATGTATGTATGTATGTATGTATGTCTGTATGTATGTATGTATGTATGTATGTATGTATGTATGTATGTATGTATGTATGTATGTATGTATGTATGTATGTATGTATGTATATGTATGTATGTATGTATGTATTATGAAAGACACAAAAATCATCATCATCATGATCATCATCATTAGCCTGACTAATGTCCCTGCAGGAAAAAAAAGGCTTCTTTCATGTTCCGCCGGTCATGTCAGTCCTCTGCGTGCTGCTGCCACATTATAGCCGCAAGTTCCCCTACCTCATCTGTCCACCTAACTTTCTGTCTCCCCATAACCCACTTGCCTTTTCTGGGAATCAAGTCAGTTAATTAACAGCGGTTATCCTGCCTACGCGCTACATGCCGGGCCCATGTCCATTTCTTTTTCTCGATTTCAACTATGATGTCATTACCCAAATTTGTTCTCTGATCCACTCTGTTCTCTTCTTGTCTCTTAAGATTAAACTTATCATTTTCCTTTTCATTGCTCCCTGCGTCGTCCTCAGTTTAAGCTGAACCCTCTTTGTAAGCATCCAAGTTTCTGCTCGCTAGGTATGTGCCGGCAAGATGCATCTGTTATATACTTTCCCTTTGAGGGATAGTGGCAATCTATACCAGTCATGATTTGAGAGTGACTGCCGAATGTTTTCCACCCCATTCTTATTCTTCCAGTTACTTCAATCTCGTGTTTCGGTTCCATGGTACCTTTCTGTCCTAAGTAGACGTAGTCTTTTACAACTTCAAGTGCACTATTACCTATCTGGAAGCGCTGTTCTCTTCCGAAGTTGTTGTATTAGAAAACTTGTTCTTGATCACCCGTTGACTGTGGCGCATTTCCACTTCACACGTAATTCTTCATCGTCGTCAGCAACTGCATTCAGAAAACTGCACGAAATTTCTAACATGTTTGTAGCGGATACCATGTTTCTCCAAAGAATGACGAAGGATAGCATAGTGAATGCTGGCCTACTACAAAAAAAAAATATGAATATTTATGGCGTAGTGAGTACCCAGCAGTGTGCTTGTTGCAGTTACCTAAACAAAGCTTAGAAATAGCTCTGAAAGGCCGCTCTTCTAGCTTTCGTTGTGACTGTACTCTGCGTTCGCAGGCCTGGCGTTTTCGTTTATTCTGGTGGGGACTGCATGGCACCGGTATCGAACTCGTGAAGTGTAGTGTGAACTCGGGAAGTGAAGTGTAATGAGCGCACACTCGCGCCAGGCAGAAGTCTTCTTCCTGTTGTTTTTCGAATGCCTTGACTGTGAGGTCAAGTGTGGCGCACCTAAGGGCAGAACCAACGATAAAAGACCCACGTACCTGGGAATTGACGTTGTGCAAAGCATGCGGAGGGAAGGTGACCGTGTTGCAACTTTTTTTATTCAGCGATACGTCATGAAATGACGTTAAATAGATGTGCAGATGTTGCACTCACAGACATATGTTGAAGAGTTGCAGATGTTTATTTAACCAGTTGTTTGCACTTGCGCGACAATGCTAACTGGAACACACGTAATTACAGCAGCACCACAAGCTGATATGAAACGCGAATGCTCGCGAGGATGCTAGCCCTCCTGGGCATTTCTACAGAAATCAACTTCCGCGCACGGCAACTAACCACATGACGTGGCTGATTGCCATGCGCGGATTTAAGATGACGTGACAGCTGCTTGCTTGATTGATATGTGGGGTTTAACATCCCAAAACCACCATATGACTATAAGAGACGCCGTAGTGGAGGCCTTCGGAAATTTCGACCACCTGGGGTTCTTTAACGTGCACGCGAATCTGAGCACACAGGCCTACAGCATTTTCCACCTCTATCGAAAATGCAGCCGCCGCAGCCGGGATGCGATCCCGCGACCTGCTGGTCAGCAGCCGTGTACCACTAGACCACCGCGGCGGGGCGTGATGGCTGTATCAAAGGAGTACATAAGTAATGTTTATAAAATTGGGTAGGCAGCACTGCAGCCACTATTGACGTTTCATGAAGATTAGCGTCTATTTGAAAAGTAGTTCTGAGACCTCGCGTAGCACTGTGGTAAGAAGACGGGCGCGCGTGACAGTAACTTGTTGCCATGATAAATGTAGCAGGTGAAAGCAGAGCTTGAGTTTGTGCTGCCATCTGTTGGTAGAAAGTGCCCCGCTCTGGTGCCTGCTTAGAAAAAACGACGGCAGGTAGCGCAGCAGATCCAGTGCGTGTTTTTGTTCGTCATTGCTCGTCCGCATCTCTATACGATGCCTGCTATTACGATTGTCTGGCGCTTTTTCTTACTTTCGGGTGTGGTATTCTCCTCTGTTAGCACGGGATGGCAAAAGGGACATGAAACTTTCGAACTTTTATTTGCTTCACCATTTCATCATTTCGGGCTCTGAGGGCCGGGGTCAAAAAGCCTTTTCACTGGCTTGACTACCCCGTAAACGTGGCAGGGATAGGCAAGTGTACGGAGCAATACAATAATGTAGGGAGTGAGAAAAAAAAACAACACACCAAGTTCAAAGTTCATCACACATAGAAAAAATTAGCTCAGTGAAAAAGGAAAAAAAATGCGGGACACTACCACTGGCGTAATCTGAGCGAGAAAAATTATGGTATAAAATAAATCAGACAACACTATGTCACTCAATTATAACTCTAACCAATACTGTAAAGAAATTCATAAATTTACATATGCACAGATATAGACAGATAATGCAAGTGAAACAGAGCGAAAATACACCCTTAAAACAATGTACCAAGTTCAATTTCGATAAGCACATAAAAGATATCAACACATGCAAGACAAAAAAAGTATCTTAAGCAATATTTTCATGTTGTTTGCTGATGAAACGGCAAGAGAAAGCGCAGCATCTCCTTGCCGTAGTTGGTGCGCGTGCGCGGAAGAAACCACGTATGGACATGACGAGTGTTGTAAAAAAGGGTCCACTGGTATGCGAGCAAGAGTGTCCAAACCGGTATCACTTTTTAATCCTGTGCAATAAGGTTATACAATACTTGTTTGACAGTAATCAAGTAGAGCAGGTGGTCAGAGCGGACTAACGCCACTGGTAGTGGTCGGAATTAACGCTACGCAAATTGGTGATGGCGGTGCCTTGTACGAGACGCTTTGCAACCAGATGGATGGATGGATGAATGGATAGATGGATTGAATGAAAACTTTCATTGAAGTATTGAAGGATTCCACCCTCGTTTTATGTAGGGTTGCAACACGGTTAACTCCCCAAGTATAGGACGGGGAGGCCTAGCCTGACTTTGACGGTAGGGGTGAAAAAAGGTGTGAAAGGACAGACACTCACTTAAAAACTGATGTTGCTGGGAACTTCATCGCGGAACAGATTCGCGCTGTGTGCCTTGCCTACACACCACCGAAGTCTAGTTACGCAAGACCAATAGGGCTGGCTACAAAGTTTGATATGAGAAACCACAAATGTCCGTCTCTCTTTGGCCAACCATGGCCCACGAAAACCCACTAAGACCGGAAATGTAACTGTCCAGAAACCTTATTTATCTTCGAGTGGCATGCGGGGAACACTGACGCATGCTTTACAAAGGACGAAAAAATGCCAAACCTCGCGCTTAAAAAAAAAAAA
>WOVY01001282.1:0-95341 GCA_013436015.1 Rhipicephalus annulatus | reverse complement strand
TGAACATCATGCCATCTTAAGAGCTCTTTCTCCCTGAATGAGATACACGTATGTACACATTCAGACCTTTCTCACAGAACACACCGCCGAACTTCAGTTCGGCCCGCTCACTTGCCCAACATACACACCAAGGAGTGTCGGCACACCTCAAGGGTTCGTTCTCTTACTTTTCTTATTTAATGTTACTCTCATCCCCTAGCCCGAAAGCTTTTTGAATTTGATGGATATTGTACTCAAAAACTTGCATGACAACGCCGTGCCATATCTGACATAACCATCTTTTCAAAAACATGGAACAAACATGTAGCATCCTTGAGAACTGTGCTAACAAAACTGCGAGAAGCGGGGACTCACCATAAAATCAGAAAATGCAGCTTCGGCTGTTCGCAGGTGACATATCTTGGTCACGTGGTTAGAAGAGGCATCGGGAATTCGTCCGCGCTCAGTATGGGGTGTCCACAAACGACTGCGATTTTCGCCTCGCCCGCGCAACCTCATCGCTCAAGAAAGAGCGCCTTTGTATTCGGAACACGACATCCAGCGACTAACGACCCAGCATGGCATCGCCACATCTTCCCTACACCAGTACCCGAAAAGGAGCACGCATGTATTCGAGGAAAAAAAAAATGACTTCCAGAGGGGACGGGAGCCCGCGCACGCCCCGAAACAGTTGGACTGCTTTGGAATCGGTAGTTGACGTGCAACCAGGGAGAAGCGCGCGCTCATCGGTGTCGCGAGGCTCGCGTTGCCGACGAGCATGGAGTGGCCCGCGCAAGGTATTGAGACGGCTGCATTACCGGGCACCCTTGTCGTCTACTAAGCTGGCGAGATCTTCAGTCGCACCCCGTCAACTCCCCTACATGTACCAAGAGCTGGCCTGGTTCGTATTAAAATTTTTATTGTGATTTTTTTTTCAACCGTTATTTTATTATACCCAGCTTTTCAACAATTTTAGTTGGTGTGCGCTGCGTCTCATGTAGAAACTCAGAAGAGCGAGAATGATCTTTGCTCCGTAATTATTTCCTTGTGTCTCTCTTTGATTTCCATCATGTTGTTATTTTATAAGCATTCCACGTTGTGTTTACTTGTACCTGCTGTAGCGTTCTTTTAGAACATGGTTTGTTTGAACATGGTTTGTTTGTTCTTTTTCATCGCATATTAGTGTTTTTCCTCTGTTATTTTTGCAATGTCCTGGTCCAATGGACATTTGCAAAAATGTCCAATTTGGACATTTTTGCAATGTCCAAATTGACGCTAAAATCGCGCTTTTTCCGTGCCGAACTGTTGCCGTTACACATGAGCTATCCTGTTCATCTTGGTCTCGTTTGGAAAAGTCGTTCTTGATCTTCAATTTCCCGCCACCGCTGTCTCGCCTTGCTCATTGGTTTTTAGTAAAACGCGTCATCGAGAAGCACTAGTGCATGATTCAATTGGCTGCTTGGGGCACGTGACAAAACCTAGGCATCCTATTGGCCAAGGGGCGCTTCCGGCATCTGCTTCACTATCGCAACGCCTCCTCTAGAAGATGCCTGCCGCATAAGAAGAAAAACGGCTGCCACACTCTTTCCCTCCTTTATTTCAGAATGTTCTCAGTCGCTAGCGTCACCTGTGGCGGACGGTGCAACAACGCAACACTTTGCATAGCCTCCGAAATAGCGGTGTACAGTTGTATGTCTCGAACAACTCTCGACTGACGCGCCCGCCCCTATGGGCCCCCGGTGAAAAACGTTTAGCAGACGACGTTCGCGCAGCGCGTAGAATTCCGCTTGATAATTACTGCAGACGAACAAGCAAATAACTCGTATTATAGCAAAATTGGATGCAGGAATGATAAATAATAAAATTTAAGACAGTGGAAAGTATTTTACATCGCCTTTTCAACTGTTTTTGTCATTTCGTGCGAGAAATCACGACAGCTAGCAGACGTACATTGCATAGCAGTGCGAGTGCTAGGGGTGCACATGCTTACATTACTGGTAGTACTTGCATTTTTTTTTATTTCGAAAGGTTTGTGCCTACTGTGAGCGCCCGCATGCGCACTATAGCGTAGCGGCCTATCTAATCGGCAGCGCCACCTGCGGCGCCATTACTCAGATAAACTCCAAGCCCAAGCGAGGGCCGGGGACACGTTTTGTCAATCTCGCTCCCGCCTCCGGCGCGGTCGGCACGTTTTTCATGTTCGAATAAAGCGCATTCTTCTCGTTCACAACGCCTCTCAGCCTTCATGCCTAGCCCGCCCAGCCCTCACAACTGGCGCAGTCGACTCCGAACCATGCCTGGAACGTCGCCTTTTGCCCGCCTCGTGAAGTGATCCGCCGGACTAGCCGCGCGGCGCTCCGTCCTGTGTTTACCGTCCGCCGCCCGATACGCCTTTCGGCCGCTTCGTCCGAGTCATTTCGTGCCTTTGCCTTTTGTTTCGCCGACCGTCGTGCTGACGCCCACCCGCCCGATGAAGTAGCTCGCCTGCAGAGCCGAACCAACTTGACCTGCCCGCCTTTTCGTCTCTCGTGAGTCTTGTGCTCCTTCTGCTAATTTCTTGTGAACGCCATGCCGCTTGTGAACTGGAACGAGGCTACGCCTGAGGACCTCGCCGGCTTTACAGCAGACTTCCTCCGTGAAGAGTTGGTTCGCCGAAACCTGGACGCTACGGGGCCGAAGGAAGAAGTGATCAATCGTCTCCTCGCCGATATAGCCCAAAACCGCTCAATGACGCCTTTGTCGCCTTCCCCAGACTCCTCAGCGTCCAGCCAGCGCCCGAACACTACGCCGCTTCCTTCGAGCTTCGACGCAGCCCAAAGTACCGAGTTGCTGACGGGTTTACTTCAACAGCTCCTTCAAGTGTCACAACGCGCTGCAGCGCCAGTTCAGGTCACGACTCTTCCAGACCTGTCCGCATCGCTTCCTACATTTAATGGAGACGGCAGCATTTCAGCGTCCCACTGGATTGAAGAGTTGGAACGAACTCGAAACCTAGCTTCGTGGGAGCCTTCAACCGTACTCGCCGTCGCTCTGGGAAAGCTCCGTGGAGCAGCCGCGGATTGGAAAGCAGTCATTGGCCGTCAGTGTCCCACCTGGGAAGCCTTCAGGCAAGCTTTCTTGGATCAATTCAGCGCCAAGCAAACCTTACTACAGTGGCAACAAGCTGTTACTTGTCGCGTGCAAGCGCACGGAGAGAACCTGGTCCACTATTCTTTGGCGAAGTTGAAGCTCATTTCGGGATGCCCAGTCACTCTTACCGACACTCAGCGCATAGAGTACGCCCTTCAGGGCATTTCCGACGAGAACCTGGCCACTACTATAGCAGCACAACGGCCAGAAACCGTCGCCGCCTATATGGACATCGTAACGCAGCTTGACCAAACATTGAGCCACTTGTCTCGTCGACTCCCACGCCCAGGGTATTCAAGCACCAAACTAGTAATGCCAAGCCCACAGGTGCCCCACCACAGTGAAGAGGGCACGAATGTTCAGGCGGTACCAGACAAAACAAGACAGCCGCAGCGAATCGCAGCCCTACCACCAGACCAACAAGAGGCTCGGTACCAGACCATCTCTACGAGGCATGGCGCTCCTGCCTACCGTTCTGGCCAGAACTTGGCCGAAGCCGTGTGTTTTCAATGCCGCCAAAAAGGACATCTAGCTTCAAAGTGCCCATCCAGAGCTACTGCCACACAGTCTACAACGCATCCTTCGCCAGCTCTTCACAGCACGCTTTCCGAGACCCTTGATGGATCGCTGGTCCAATGCGCCCTTGTAAACGCCACAATTGCTGGAAGCGGCCAAGTGGACGCATTTCCAGACAGTGGTTCCAAGGTGACACTTGTTTCTCGTCACCTTGTCAGATCTTTGCCCCTCCTGCCCTGGACCAGACCCCCTCTAGTTGTCGTTGGAGGAACGACAGTGGCTCCTGCTGGTGCTATCTGCTTGAAGATCTCTGTGGGACCCATCACCGGTTTGGTGGAAGCCGCCGTCCTCGATAACAATGCCATGCCACTTATATTGGGGGAAGACTGGTTTGCTGCCAGTCACGCACAGTTGGTGTTCCAGCCACCCATGCCAACTGAAATTCGTCATTCCACCACAGGAACAAGTGTGCGGTGCCATGAGCGACTGTTGCCCAGGATGTCGAACGCTGTTATGATCCAGGGGTCATCTTTCAATTACCATGTATCTGGACACCACAGCTCAGCAGGCCTCCAGCGAATGCCACTCCCAGGCCCAGATGAACCCCCGTGGTTAGCACTATCTTGCCAATATGAGGTTTCAAACTCCAACGGCCCGTCTTCTGAATGCAGGCGAGGTGCTTCTTCAACAATAGAGGTTTGCATTGACCCATCCTTGCCTGCCGCTCAGGTTGGTAGCCATTTGCCAGCACATCAACAACGGGAAATCACGAGCATTCTTTCGAAGCACGCTGAAGTATTCGCTCGTGAAGAGGATGACTTAGGTCTGTACGAGGGTGTTGAACACTCAATCGACCTTCTTCCCGATGCTGTGCCATACAGTCGATCCCCTTACCGTTACTCTGCTGCAGACCGTCGTTTTCTTGAGGCTCAAATAAGCACACTCCTTCGGCAAGGCATCATTCTACCAGCCTTAGGACCTTGGGCATTCCCCGCAGTGGTTGTCAGCCGAGGTAGCAAGAAGCGCCTTTGTGTTAACTATGTGCCCCTAAACAAGATGACTGTGAACGTCGTGCAACCACTTCCACATGCGGATGACATCATGGATGACATTGCTGGGTCACAGTACTTCGCCTGCCTTGACCTAAAGTTTGCTTACTGGCAAGTTCGCGTTCGTAAGGAAGACCAAGCAAAAACTGCTTTTGTGACCCACTATGGCACCTTTATGTGGACCCGCATGCCATTTGGGCTGAAGAACGCACCTGCCACTTTCCAGCGAGCCATGCAGTCAATTTTTGCTAACCTGCAGCCCCATTGCCCAAAGTGCGGTGTGCGGGTGTACTTGGATGATGTTCTGGTTTTTTGCGCCAACTTTTGACGAGTTTGCAAGGTTACTCGACGAAGTACTTGGTGCACTCCTTGCCAGTGGATTCAAGGTTTCACTTGACAAGTGTAAGTTTGCTTTGAAGTCTATCAAGTTTCTCGGATTCATTTTGAGCAAAGACGGCAAGCAGCCTGACCCTGCCAAAGTCGAAGCCATCATGAAAATCCCACAGCCTGCAAACAGCAAAGCAGTTTTGTCATGGCTCCAGACAGCAAACTTCTATCGCCGATTTGTGAAGAATTTCTCTCGGATAGCAGCACCGTTGCAGAGTCTCATACGGTCTGAGGAGTTTGCCTGGACCAGCGACTGCAATGAAGCCTTTCAGCGAATTCGCACAGCATTAACAGAGGCACCTGTACTGGGCCATTTTGATCCAGACGCCCAAACCACAGTCACAACAGATGCCTCAGGAACCGCAATTGGTGCTGTGCTCTCTCAGAAACAGTGTGGAAAAGAAACTGTGATCGAATATGCGAGTCGTGCACTCACGGCCGCAGAGAAGAAGTTGCATAGCAACGTTTGGGAGTGTATTGGTGTCCACTGGGCGGTTACGATCAAGTTCCGACACTACTTGCTCGGCAAGAAATTTTGCCTGTTGACTGACAACTGGACCGTTGCATGCTTAACAGCCAACATCAGGCCTTCACGTCGTTTTACGACCATGTTGATGGATCTTACAGAGTTCGACTTCACGGTGCAGCACCATCCAGGCCGTCAAAACGTGGTTGCTGACATGCTGTCACGATTATCTGCAGCAGTCCTCCATCAGACACAGTCTCTCGCAGCTATGCAAGCAGAAGACAAAGAGTGCCAGGACCTTCGTCGCTCTCTGTCATCTTCAGAATCGTGGGACCATGACCTTGCCATAATTGATGACATCCTGTACCATAGTGACGCGACTTCAGGTTCTCAAGCTATTGTAGTGCCGGCAAAGATGCGCCAGGCTGTCCTGGAGGTTGTTCATGACGGTGGAGGCCACATGGATGTAACCCGGACACTGACCAAAGTGAGAGAACGTTACTGGTGGCCAAACCTTACGTCTTCAGTGACCCACTACGTCACAGCATGCCAGATCTGCCAAAGCAACAACCGCCCAATATCTAAAAGTGTTGGCAAAATGGGTCTCATGCCAGTGTCGGACGTTCCTTTTGCCTTAATTGCCATTGATCACATCACAATGCCGGCTGCTTCAGGAAAGAAGTACATTTTGAATGTCATTGACTTTGCCACGCGTTTCATTGTCCCAGCGGCTGTAACTTCAACATCAGCTAAGGAAGTTATAGCACATTTACAGTCGGTGTTCTTCCGCTTTGGTTGTCCTGATGACTGCATGTCTGACCATGGAGCAGCCTTTGAATCTCACCAGTTTAAGCACTTCATGCACATGCACGGTGCTGAGATTCATTATTCAGTGGCATACCGCGCAGCCAGCAATGGTCTTGTAGAGAGAAGCAATGGGACTTTAGTCTCCGTTCTTCGTAAGCTGTGTCCAACTGACCAGACCTCCTGGGCAAGCAAACTCGAAGAAGCTGCTTTTGCCATCAACACAAGCTATAGCGCCAGCAGCTGTTTCTCTCCATTTGAACTACTGTATGGATACGTCCCCAAGCTCCCATATCAACGCCACCGTCCCGCCACAGCCAGGACCCTACAAGACCGTCTCCTAATGCTGTCTCAGAACCGGGCCGTAGCAGCAAGTAATACCGAGGAAGCACAAGGGAAACGGAAGACAGCATATGATCAGTCCCATCGAGACCACTCCTTCCAAGTCGGCCAGTTCGTCTGGGTGCGCCGCCAAGAGCCTGTAGCAGATGGAACTGGAAAGTTGGCACCCAAATTCAAGGGAATATACCAAATCACCAACCAGAAAACACCCGTTACGTTTGTCGTTAGCCGCGTAACTGGTCAAGGTCCTCGTGATCGACTCCAAGACAGGATAGTGCACGTCTCTCAACTCAAGCACTACGTGCCACCTTATGTCGAGCCTTACATTGTAAAAACCCAAGAGTGGCCTTTGTGTGACTCATCTGGCTCTCCCAGTGTTGGCAATGAGTTATCTCAACCACCAGTTTCCCTTGGCCCTGCAGTTTTGCCTCCAGCGGTACCCTCCTCGCGACCTCACCGCCAAAAGCGCCCACCCGAGCGCTTGAAGGACTATTCTCTCTCGCAGTGAAGCCACCAAGTAGTGCTCCTTTCCTAGACCAATGGGACTTGGTCAGACAAGGAGGGGCCGGATGTGAGCGCCCGCATGCGCACTATAGCGTAGCGGCCTATCTAATCGGCAGCGCCACCTGCGGCGCCATTACTCAGATAAACTCCAAGCCCAAGCGAGGGCCGGGGACACGTTTTGTCAATCTCGCTCCCGCCTCCGGCGCGGTCGGCACGTTTTTCATGTTCGAATAAAGCGCATTCTTCTCGTTCACAACGCCTCTCAGCCTTCATGCCTAGCCCGCCCAGCCCTCACACCTACTACTTGTGCTGTGCGTGCGTCCGGTCCAATTATATACACTCGGACATGCGCTATTGTTGCGTGCCAAAGTGCAGGCCTGGTCAGCGGCGAAAACAAGACGGCGTATCTTTTCATGAGATACCGGCTGAGAGCACTTCACGCGAGCGATGGTTAATGGCCATTTCAAGAGAAGAGTGGGTGCCAAACAGTACCTCAAACTACTCAGTGGTATGTAGTCTGCACTTTCTTCCATCTGACTTCAAAGACTGTTGCACAAGACGACTTCTAAAACCGGGTGCTGTTCCAAGCGTGTTTGACTACCCGACTGGCAAGACTGTGGACATCGAAAGGGTCGCAGTAAAGCGGGATAGAAGAATACGGAAAAGAAAGCGTGAGCCTTCTCTGAGTAACGCCAGCAGCCACGACGACAATGATACCGCAGCTTTGTCGACAGGAGGAAGCGAGATGGAGGCAAGTTGTCCTAAAGCCAACGAGTCTTCAACAAGCGAGAACCTGAACCTGAGTGAACCTGTGCAAGAAAGTACCAGTTTATTGAGTGGCAACCACGACGTTGGTTTGCTCGCCATGACAGGGCCTGCAGTGGTGACGAATTTAACATGCACCCAGGATGCAAACAAGCAAGATGTGCTTGTCGTAGTTAGCACAAGAAAGAGCGCCAGAAAAAAAGTGACCCCGCCCTACAAGCGCTCTGTGAAGACTCGAACAGCCCCAAGCGCGCCTTCATCGCATTTTTTAGGGGCGAAGCCCCTTAGGGCGTGGGCTGTGCGTCCCCTGTATGTAGCCACCTCCAGTTTAGTTCTTGCAGTGTTCACTAGATGGCGGTACCGTCCCCTGTATGTAGCCACCTCTAGTTTAGTTCTTGCAGTGTTCACTAGATGGCGGTACCGTCTCCTGTATGTAGCCACCTCTCGTTTAGTTCTTGTAGTGTTTACTAGATGGTGGTACTTGTAGCTGATGATGAAAAGATGCAAGATGTTATAAACTAGAAAGCGGTACTTGTAGTTGATGAAAGACGAGAGATCTTATAAAATAGGAATGATGTCACATATGGCGCGTGTCATTGGTTGAAGGCAATCGTTCGATTTAGTGCGGTGACGTACGCTAGGGGGAGCGATGTAATAAAATAGAGTGGGCAAAATGTACAGAGGATTCATGGTTTACCAGGTTTACCTCCGGAGCTTCGCCCACTCATCATCATTCACTTCGTGGATATGGCGGCACTTTTTGTTCAGCACAAGCGATGGCTCGAAAAGGAACGCGCTCTGAAAGCTAAAATTGAAAGGCTGCGAAAAACTGTGGATGCCTGCAAGAACGAGCTCCAAAAACTCAAAGAAGAGTGCTCTGTAAGCGCAGTTTTGGAAGTTGTGGCCGATGCCGAAGAGGGAAGCACAAAAGCTGTGTTACTGTTAGATCAAATGAAGAATTATAAAAAAGAAAAGACCGTCATGGTCAGAAACAACGATTAGACACTGCATTGTCATTCGACATTTTTCTACCAAAGCATATGAATACACTAGGTCCGAGAAATTACTAACTTTGCTATGTCGCAGTACTCTTCAAAAATATACTGGCAGCAGCTCTGAAGAAGTCTGTTTCAGCGAGCTCGTTCGCCTGCGCCTCCAAACAGAACTGGAATGTTTAGACACGCCCCAGTCAAAGGTTTGCAGCCTCATTGTTGATGAGATGAGGATACAGCAAAAACTGCTGCATCACAAGCAGCGGGATGACTTTGTTGGCGACGTGGATATGGGTCCTGGATTGGAACAACTAACTCCCAAATCAGGAGAGTATCTGGCCAACTCGCTTTTGTGTTTCCTTCTGTGTGGCCTATGTGCCAGGTTCAAGATACCAGTAGGGTATTTTTTCACAAAGGGCTGCACCGGTCAGCAACTTGCTCTGGTCATAAGCCACGTGCTAAAAACTAAAAAAAACAGCAGACGCCGGTTTCGACGTTGTCCGCCTTGTCACAGATAATCACAAGATAAACGTGGCAGCCATGGACATCATGTGCAATGGGGAAGCAGCTATAAGAGCTCCACATCCCACCGATTCTTCAAAAGAAATCTACCTCTCCTTTGACCAGAGCCATATCATAAAAAATGTCAGATCTCAGTTCTTGGCAAAGGACTTCGGTAGAAATAAGCAGGTGTCATCAAAGTATGTTAAACAATTGTATAGGATGCAGAAGCATTCTTCAATGAGGCCGGTGAGATTTTTAACCCGCAAGCATGTCTACCCTTCAAATATCGAGAAAATGAGCGTAAGGCTTGCTGTGCAGTTGCTCTCGGCAGCAGTGACCGCAGCTGTCAGCTATCTTAAAGACTAGGCCGGACACACCTGTGACTTGGAATTCGCGTCAGCAGGCCCTACCATTGAGTTCATGAAAATGATGCAAAAATGGTTCGCCCTCATGGACGTGAGCAAATTCCAAAAGTATATTCACTGCAACAACGAAGACTCTCGGCCGTTCACAAACGTCGAAGACCCGAGGCTTGAATGGTTGGAAACTGTCTTTCTCGATTACATCGAAGATTTGAAGATTACATCGAAGATTTGTCTTGGCAGACAAAGCCCTCGCCCCCACCGGGTCGGAGGTCAAGGGGACCTCCATAGTTAGTGTGTTGCCCTGGCTGCTGCCAGGGTTCAAGGGGCCTTTGGTAAGGCCTTGTTCAAAGAGGGCGGAGCAGCCAAGGCTGCTTCTCCAGTGGGGTCTGCTGGCGGTTGCCTCGGCACGCCAAGCTTTCTCCGGGGCTTCGCCGAAAACCGTAGTGGTGCTGACCCCCCCCTTGCACCACTTCGGCGAATGACTTCTGTAGAAAAGTGTGCGATGCGCGCTGTCGGGCTTCCCTGAAACTGACACTTCCTTGAAATTCAATTGTGAAAATTCCTTTTTCTCTTTTCCAGGCTGGGAATGAGCGAGAATAAGCAGGATGGTCACCATCACAGTTCGCGCAATGGGCCTCAGCCTCAGACTTACAGTCATCAGCAGAGTGCCCTGCGGTGGCGCCCCTTGCGCACATGAGCTGCCCTCGACAGCTTTGGGAAGCATGGCCAAATCGTTGGCACTTGAAACAACGTCTCGGGTTCGGTATATATGCTCGAACACGGAGCATGAGATAGCCTGTAGCGACTGTTTCTGGGAGTGTGTTTGTTCCGAACGTCAGTACAATGTGGTTCGTGGGGAGTTCTGCATTATTTCACCTAATTTTATTGCGCTGAACGTGTATGACATTTTCGTCTTTCCAGCCGTCCAAAAGTTCTTCGTCAGTAAGGTCTACAAGAGCTTCATCTGATACGACGCCTTTCACTGTGTTCAATGTCCGGTGAGCGGTAACGGTGACAGGTTTGTCCCCAAATGCAACAAGGTTGCTTAGTTTCTGATACTGGATTTTGTCTTCGACTTCTATTAGCAGGTCCCCACTGGCCATCTTGGTGGCTTTGTAGCCAGTGCCGATGGTATCAGTGAGGCATCTGGAAACTAGAAATGAGGATATGTTTGTTGCTTTTTTTCCTGTGGTTTCACAATGTACGACTTGATATTTTGGGAACAAGTCTTTATTCTTCATTACACACTGTGATGATGATGATGATGATGAGCGGTGTCTTGTAGCACAAGAACCAAATGAGAACTGTGAGGCTGCTTCGGTTCACCCCCTTTTCTGGGGGCGAACACTTAAGAAGTGGTTCGGTGATCCCATGAAAGAAAGCGTTTGTTCGGCAACGGCGCCTACCACCCACCACGGAGCCCAACTAGGGGACGTGGCAGAGCATGTGAACACGTCTGCGCAACGCCAGACGTACGCCATCACTATAACCTGATACGGTTTATCCTAGGTTGGATAAGCACACAAGGTTAACCCTTGCCGCCAGAAAACTTGGAAGTAGATGGAAAAGAGAAGATGACAGGACAGATAAAAAGTGGGAGATAAAGTCGAAGATATGTAGGGAGAGAGAGAGATAGGAAAAGGTGACTGCCGATTTCCCCTGGGTGGTTCAGCGCAGGGGTGCCGTCTACGTGAAGTTGGGGCCAAAGGGGTGTGTTGCTGCTGCTGGGGGGCCTTAAAGGTCCAATCACCCAGCATTCGCTCAACCCCCAGGATCCCTTTTTCCCGGGACACGGCAAAGCCACGCACGGCTAGGCGTGGGAGGGGGTCGAAACCCCCCCGTTTGCTCGGGTCCGTGGTGTCGCTACACACCAAACGCCTACTTGTGCAGGCGCCCCTGCGGGGATATGCAAAACATCATTGTTATTTCTACGCCGTACCAAAATAATGCTACATCATATGTGAACGTGCAGAAAATGCACACAAACCAAGGCTCGTTCGAAGTTGCCACATACGTGGCCGCGCCCGATAATACATGCAAGGGCGTCATCAAGAACGTTGACCTCTCCCTTGACGACGCAACGCTCAAGCGTCTGATTGTGCACGACCGAAATCCCACTGCCATCGAGGCAAGACGCATTAAAAAGACCAAAGTCGTCGCAATTCTCTTTGACGAGTTGCACGTTCCGAGCACAGTGATATGCGGAACCGCCATGGATCCCTGCTCGCTCTGCAAGCGACAAGTTGATGTTTGCAGAACGTGCGGAGGAGTTGGCCATCGCCCCGATGTTTGCCGGCACACAAACGCAACGAGCAAGGAATGTCACAACTGCGGTGAAACGCTACAAGAAGACGGCGTGCATCACTGCGATCTGAAATGCAAGCTCTGCGATGGCAATAACCCCACCGGAAATAGCGAATGCAAAAGACGCTTCCACATTCCATACATAGTGAGAAGGAGAAGACGCAGAAAGCGAGAGTGGCAAGCACAACAACGTCAAGACGCACCAACATCTGTCACGTTTAAAGAACCCTGCCACAACCAGGTGCCGGGATAGGAGAACGCCTCGAGCGTCCATCACCGTTCTCCATGGGGACGCTAGGTGGTGGAGTGGCTTGCAGACGGGTCTGCATCGGCTCCACCAACTGACGTTGTTCAAGTGAGTCCGATGTGTTTTCCCTCCGAGATTTCTGCTGGAGCAACTCCGGGAAGTTTCACCTGGATACCCCATTAATCACGGTAGGTCCACTGGAACCTCTTTTGTGGATCCTTTCTCTGACACCAAGGGTTAGGCCTATTTGTGCTTATACACAGCATCGGGCGCCGCAGCGCGGAAAGGCGGAACGCGCGGCCGCTTGTTCGGCCGACCCCCGAGGAGGCGATGCCTCATGAGGCTATAGTAGAAGGAGAGCAAAATCAAAGAGGAAACCGAGTCCAACGGCTGAATTACCGCCCACAGAAGGAATGCGCGTAAAACCCGCTTCAAGCACGAGACGCACTCGGCTAGGCAAACTGGAGCCCACATTGGCCCCGCTAAAGCCAGCCAGCTGAGAAAGGTTGCCGCAGCCTCCAGGCTACCGCGCCTGCCTACATCGCACTTTCGAGTGGTCGTCCGCCCGGGGGGAGGGCTGGACGTGCGAACGTGCAGTCAGTTAAAGGTCACGCAAGCCATTTTAATGGCAGCCAGGCTGCCCCCAGCGGCAGCCGAGGAGGATATCGTGTGTGCGAACGCCATGCAGAATATCTTCGTTATAAGCACACCCTCCGAATCGAATGCCAATGCATACTGCCAAGTGCAGGAAATATTCTTGGCAGATAAAAAGCACGCTATCTCGGCTTACATTACACTTCCGGGAAATACCTGTAGAGGTGTGGTCAGAGGCATCGACACCGATCTGGCCGAACCTGCGCTGCAAAGCCTTTTTGTCACATCCACAAACCCGATGGCGCTCGGAGTCAGGTGCATAAAGGAGACCCCTACCGTGATTGTACTGTTCAACGACATGAAAGTGCCCAACTATGTTCACTGCGACCACAACATGCTACGCTGTACACTGTACAAGAGGCAAATCGACACTTGCCGTAAATGCGGCCGAATCGGCCACAGGCAAGATGTCTGCCCTAGACCGGCTGAAAAAGTGTGTGAAAAGTGCGGGACTTCGATCATCGCAAACGGACACGAATGTGTGCAACCAAAATGCGTGCTATGCAGAGACGCTCAACTCACTGGTGACCGTACCTGCAAAAACAGATACCAAGTTCCCTACGTTGTAAGAAGGCCACGTAGAAAAAGAAGGAAAGGCGGTCACAAGACGAAGAACGCTACGAGCAACGCCGGAGACTGGGAAATCGCCGCTCCTACCAAGACACCGGCTGCGGCTGCTCCAAGGAACTCTGCCACAGAACGCTCTCGGAGTTCCCGGGGTGGCTTCAACTCGCAACCTACCTGGGCGGACAAGGTAGCCGGAACAGGTGAGGCCCATGCCCCCGCGCAACCAGGGCAACTGTCACAGCAAACGTGAGACAAAATACAATCACTAGAGCGCGAGAATGCGTCTCTTCGACAGGAATTAGCTGATATTAAGTCAATCTTGCAAGAAATGCAGCAGCCACAGTGTCCGTCAACAGAGGCGCGAAACGCAGGGCAGGCCCTGAGCCCATGGACGAGGAGGCGCTTAACGTCTCAAGCATCCAAACACTGCTTGAAAAGCTAAGAAATGACGTTATTGCTGAAATTACTCCTATCAGGCTCCAACTGACCGAGCACACCGCAAGGCTTTAAATTTTAAAATCATACAGGCAGCACGCACTGCTTGGTACACCCCCTTCGAGTCAGTAAAATGGATAATGCAACCAATCTAGTAATCTGGCAATGGAATTGTGTCAGCTTCCGCAAAAGAAAGGCAGTACTGCAACACTTTCTTAGCTTTGCTTCCGAAAGGCCATCAGTAATCCTCCTCCAGGAAACGCTCACCGATGTCATCGCTCTTCGTCACTATCGTGCAGAAGCGTATTTCAAGGATGGCAAGAGGGGTGTAGCGACACTCGTCTCAAAGGATCTTGCTTATTTACGTCATGACGTTAGGCCGGACTTAAAAATTTAACACATCCTGATCGAGCTTATCCCGAACGCTAAACTTAAGCAATCCGTTTTTATTTTAAACGTTTACAGCTCACCAGCCGACAGAAAAGAGACGTTTCATGCTCTTTTCCACAAAGCGTGTAAAATTGCAGGTGATCCAACGCTCATCATAGCAGGGGACTTTAACGCACATCAAGATTGGGGCTATATCAAGGATACCGCAAAAGGCAAAGCCCTCGCAGCACAAATCATAACTTGTGGTTTCACATTGGTCACTGATTCACGATACCCCACCAGAATAGGCAATTCGGTCAGCAGGGATACCACACCAGATTTGACCATGGTTAGGAATGCAGAGGAACCCATATGGAATAACTTACAAGAGAATCTTAGTAGTGATCACTACATTACCAGCCTCGCAATAATAATCTCGTCACCACCGCTCAGAAAATTTCACGTCACAGATTGGGACCTTTTTAGAGCTATCAGAAAGCAAGACGAGAATAAATACAACTCGTTAAACGAATTAATCACTCACCTCAAAGAAGACGTTGCTGCTTCCACAAAGAAAGTGAAGACAGAAAGAGAGATTGAGCACATGGACAGTCGATTAGCTCACCTTTTGGAGGCTAAAAACGCGCTGCAGGCTCAATGGAAAACGCAGAAACTAAACCAACGCCTAAGCGAAAAAATTTCTGAACTTAATAGGCAGATAGATGAGCATAGTGAAACGCTAGCTCGACAGCAATGGGACGAAGTATGCAATGCCATCGACGTGCAAATGAGGAGTGGTGCGAAGCGGAACCTCCTCAAACATCTACTGGGAGATAAACAATCCAAAACCAATCAGCAGCTTACAATTGACAGACTTATCCACAACCTAAAGAACTCTGGTCTGACAGAGACACATATTATCGATGAGCTCGCCTCGAGATATCTTTGCACAGAACCCGCCTCACACAATGACTACCCTCCTGCTTTGCCAGAGAACGGAACAGACCCTCTTAGCTCCCCCTTCACCTGCGCAGAGGTACGAGAGGTTCTATATGAGCTCAACGGCAGATCAGCTCCGGGTCCCGATGGGATCAGTAACAAACTCTTAAAGAATTTACCTGACGAGGATATCGAGCTTCTAACGAATAAAATCAACGAGGTGTGGGAAACCGGCGAGGTTCCAATAGAGTGGCGCGACGCGACCGTCATCCTCATTCCGAAGCCGGGGAAACCCCTGGAGCTTGGCTCGCTCCGGCCGATATCTCTCACTTCATGTGTAGGAAAGGTCGCCGAGCACGTTATCCTCAAGCGGGCCACTAAATTTGCAGAGGAAAGGAATCTCTTCCCATTTAATCTAATTGGATTCAGGCCTCCATGTCAACGCAGGATGTATTGTTGCTTAAACACAAGATCATTGGCAGGGTCTCCAGAGACACCAGAGCTGTTCTGGCACTTGACCTGGAAAAGGCCTTCGACAAGGTCAAACACTCTCACATACTTCATTCCATTAAAGAAGCGGGTCTAGGAGAACATTTTTACAACTACATCAGCTCATTTCTTAAGAACAGAAAAGCTACCATTCGCCTAGGATCTCTCGGCTCGAAGACGTTTGATCTTGGACCCAGAGGCACTCCACAAGGGGCAGTGCTATCCCCATTTCTATTTAACTTATCGCTGAGAGCGCTTTCCCACAGTCTGGCCGAGATTGAAAGTCTCGGTCACGCCTTCTACGCTGACGACATCGCCGTCTGGTGCGAGGGAGGTAGTGATGGGCAAATTGAAGAGCAATTCCAAACAGCAATCAGGGTTGTCGAAGATTTTCTTCCCAAGGCAGGACTCTGATTCTCGGCTAATAAATCGGAACTGCTCCTTTACTGGCCAACAATCGGTGCAAAGAAAGGAAGTTTCCCCGATATCTTGATCACCACAACGAACGGCTCTATTATTCCAATTGTAAAGAAAGTTAGAATCCTCGGTATGTTCCTGGAGGAGGATGGCAGTAACGCCTACACGTTAGAACGCATCGCAGCCAAAGCCAATTCCATGACAAAATTAATCACGAGGGCGGCCAACAAACGACGGGGTTTATCCGAGGAGAACCTTCGTAGACTCTTTCACGCCTTCCTAATGAGCCACATCAACTACATAGCCCTGGCCCACAAGTGGAGCAGGCGGGATGAAGCCCGATTCGAATCAATAATTCGCAAGAACATAAAAAAGGTACTGGGTCTCCCACAGAGCATCAGTACAGAACATCTATTGGCGCTGGGTGTCCACAACACCTTCAGCGAAATAGTAGAGCCACAACAGGTCGCCCAAGTTGCAAGACTGGCTTCCACGGAGGCTGGCGTACAGTTACTAGCGCATATTGGTATACGGTCTCCCATTGCCAGACAGAGGAAGTGCGCGCTCCCTATCAAAGTCAGGGAAATGTATACAGTATCTCAGGTACCTAGAAACATGCACCCCCAATACAACTGCGGAGGACGCAAAGCAAGGGCCAGAGCCCTTCTTCGAACAGCGGCTACGATTGAGGACAATGTCGCCTTCGTTTACAGAGTGCAATACGCAGCTTTCAAACACTTTGTTTCAGAAGCTACGTCGTTACGGGGAAAGGTGCTGACATCACTTACGCTCAAAAATTCGGATGCCGACAAAGCCGAACAGGTGGCAGTGGCCATCGCCATGGCCACAACGAACCGTTCTACTATTTACACGGACTCGCGAGCCGCCACTAGAGCATTTATGAAAGGCTCGGTGTGCAAAGAAGCTGCGCGCGTACTCTCTGCTGCATCTTGGACAGGCGAAAAGCATATAATTTGGTTCCCTGGTCATGTAGGCAGTGATGCTCACGAAACCATCCCAAACGCCAACGAACTTGCACACTCCCAGGCGCGAGGTCTCACAGACCGCGCCGGAAGTGGACCCTCGGAGGCTGAGAGAGGAAAGTGGCAAAGGGACCCTCTTCTCACTTTCAACGAGGTCTGTAAGCACTATCAGCTAGGGCGTAGGAAGTTTCTGCTTCCACACTCACATCTAAACAGACCACAGGCAATCACCCTGCGAATGTTATAAACAAACACGTATCCATGTCCGTTTATTTGTTCAAAATTCGTAGACGGAATAGACCCACGCTGCCCGCGTTGTGGTCATCCGAGGTGCACCCTCCAGCACATGCTGTGGCAGTGTCACGACTTGCGCGAGGGCTCAGGGTCTCCCTCCACTGAGGAAGACTGGCTCCAGCTTATCACCAGCTCCGCAAAGGACCAGCAGCTAAGGGCTGCCCAGAGAGCCCGCGAAGTCGCCGAGAGCTTTAACCTCCCGGTGCCATCGTGGGCAGGGCCCCAGACGGTACCCCCTGACGGGGGCATTCTCGTCTTCTCAGGACCAAATAAAGTTCTTTGACTGACTGACTGACTGACTGAGTGTGTTCATCCTAAACATGTACAGTAGCCCGAAATTCACACGGCACAAATTTTTAACTCTCTTTAACTGCTGTGACGTCATTTACTGCTCCTGTTCTTTCGTTATAGGAGGCTGTACACATCGGAAAGGCGCCGCTGATTTTCCTTTGGATGTCCTACCCTGGAAAGCAAGGTCTTTCATTGACTCTACCACCGGTATTAAGCGCACGCTTACCATAGCGGGCGACCGAGTTGTAATAATCGGAGGGGACTTTAATGCCCCTCATTGTACATGGGGTTATAAACACGTCCACCCCAAGGCAGATTTTTAATTCGCTTTAACTGCTGTGACGTCATTTACTACTCCTGTTCTTTCGTTATAGGAGGCTGTACACATCGGAAAGGCGTCGCTGATTTTCCTTTGGATGTCCTACCCTGGAAAGCGAGGTCTTTTATTGACTCTACCACCGGTATTAAGCGCACGCTTACCATAGCGGGCGACCGAGTTGTAATAATCGGAGGGGACTTTAATGCCCCTCATTGTACATGGGGTTATAAACACGTCCACCCCAAGGGCAGGAATCTCTGGCTCGACTCGCAGCAGGAAGGCCTAACACTCATCACTGACCCCGCAATACTCACTAGCACGGTGTAGGAAGAGAGAGGTGACTGATCGCCTCGGAGGCGCAGCCGAGCAGCTCCGTGGAGAACTTGTTCAGTTCGCCTCCTTTCTACCAGAGGGCGCTAGGAGTATCGGGGCCATGCGAGCCACGGACGGTGCGTAGGGCCGCTTGAGTTCGCTCCGCCACGAGGCCGTCTTTTGTATCGTAAGTTCGGAACGTCTCTGTTTTGTGTGAATTATCCGCGATCTTTGACAGTTTTGATTGATCGTGTGAGTTTATACGACGTGCGTGGGGCATGTAAAAGCGATGGGGAAAAAGTGTTTCGCCCCACGCTGCAAGACAGGGTACAAGTCCTGTACCGAGAAACTTTCGCTGTTTTCTGCGCCGAGAGAAGAAGAACGCCTTCGGGTGTGGAGGAATGCCATTCCGCGCAAGGATCGCATCCTACAGTCTACCGACCACTTCTGCGAACGGCACTTCGAGCCTCATTTGGTAAGCAAAACCTGGGAAGCGGTCTACAACGGCAATGTTTTGTGTCGAGCACCCCTGAAAGCGTCCCTCTCCAAAGATGCAGTGCCCACTATTTTTCTGGACTGCCCAAGCTATCTCTCGAAAGAGAAAAAACAACGCAAGAGGCCAGCTGAGAGACGTGACATCAACGGGCCTATCAAGAAGCACCGTAAGCAAAGCCAGGAACTCGGCGACTCGCTTTTGCTGGATCCTCCCGAAAGTGGTGCTACTGCTTCGGACGTGCTCTTGCATGATTGTACCTCAGCACCCCTGGCAGCGGTGTCAACTTTTGATGAACTGTTTGGAAGCCCAGCATCCGTTGAGCTTCCGTCCACCACCTGGGGCTTCCACAGATTGCAGGTTGACGAGCTTCGCAATGTTGTGTTCTCGGAATTGCGGCGCGTTCGAGAACCGCAGTGCGCTGCTGACACAAGCCACATAGTGCCATGGAAGCTGCTTGACATTAATCAAGACATGCAACTCAGTGTTGTTTTGATGGGAAGGCCGGTATCTCCCGAAGTACTGGGATTTGACCTTGAGGTGTCAACCATCAACGACATTACAACCCTTCTGAAGAACCTGGAGAACCTCCACCTTTGCGGTGGCGGTCCAACGGCTAACGAATATCCCCATGCACAACTGGAATGCGCATTGGTCTATGTTTGTGGACAATGGAGGCACAGGAAGTGTGCGCAGGTTCTTTCTGCCAACGGTGCCTGCCAGCGGTGTGCTGGCCTGTCAGACACGCTGCGGGTTCACCAAAGGAGGGCACTGCTCATAAAGAACGAAAAAGGAACTCGCACTAATTTTCGGATGTCTAACTTCCGTAATAATGAGAAGGTAAGAGTTTTCCGACGAGCACAATATGCGTTAAAACGAGCCAAGGATCGCTTGACCAAGAGGATAAAGGGGCTGCAGCAAGCACTGAAGACAATGCAGGACCAGTTCGCTTCTATTTCGAACGAATCCCTGCAAGAGAAATTGGAGAAACTTGATGTCTCAAATGCACAGCTGATGGTCATTCACGAGTGCACCGCTGCTGCCAAGGCAACAGGCAAGAAAACCCGCCGTTACACGGAGAATTGGCTTCTGTTGTGCCTGCTTTTGCATATTCGGAGTCCATCTACATACGCCTTTTTATGGAACAATGACATCCTGCCGTTGCCATGCGTTTCCACCGTGCGAAAGTACTTGTCAGCCATCCGTGTGAAGTGTGGGTTTGACGCCAGCTTCTTTGCAGTGTTCAAAAAGAAACTGTTGTCTAAAGACACATTCCAGCGACACGGTGTGTTAGTCTTTGATGAGATACAGGTGCGAAAAAAGATGCGTGTGAACTCAAAGACAATGACATACACTGGGTTTTCAGACTTCGGCGACATCCAACCGGCTGGTGAGAAACTTGCCGACCACGGACTTGTTTTTACGTTTCGTTCATTTGGGGATACGTTCTCGCAACCAATCGCAGTTTTTGCGAGCAAGGGACACACGAAAGCAACCGTTCTTGCTCAGCTTGTCCTGAAAGCCATAACTCTCCTAGAAGAGGCGGGTGCGTATGTCGATGCTATTGTTTCCGATGGCGCAACTACGAACAGATCCATGTAGAAACACTTTGGAATGAGCGGTTCTCTAGAAAACTCTAGGAACTCGTTCGAGCACCCATTAGACGAAAAAAGAAGGGTGTACGTTTTTTCAGATGCTCCACACTTAATTAAGTGTGCCAGGAACCGCCTTCACGCCCAGAAGGTGTTAACAACTCCCAAGGGGAAAGTGCATTGGGCACATTATGACACCTTGTTTGTTGAAGACGAAAAAAACCCAGCTTATTTGAAGGTGTGCCCTAAGCTGACGTATGCTCACGTCAACCCGACGAACACTTTGAAAATGAGAGTGAAGTTGGCTACACAGGTGTTCAGCCGCAGCGTTGCTAAGGGTTTAGAGTTTTACTCAAGTAGGGCTGTCCCTGGCCTATGTGACGTCACAGCGACAGTGGACTTCACTCAGCGCATGAACAGCCTGTTCGATGCACTGAACAGGCAGGTGCCAAAGGAAGGTCTTAAGCGTGGGTGCAAAGACTTCAGTGTTCTGGAATCGTCATTGAAGTGGCTGAATGAGTGGGAGCAAATGGTTGTTGATGGCAAAATACCTAACACCAGTTTCCTGACACAGTCGACAGCTGACGGCTTTCGCGTAACGATCATGTCTGCTCTCGGCCTTTCGAACTACCTGCTAAATGAGTGTGGTTATACATATGTGCTTACCGGGAAAATGAATCAAGATGTCCTTGAAAGATTTTTCGGCATCATTCGGCAAGCCGGAGGCCAAAATGAGCACCCCACGATGCCGACCTTTTTACAGCTCTACAATATGCTCAGTGTGTACAGTCTGCTTAAACCACCAAAGTTCGGCAACTGCAAACTGAGCTTGGGCAAGAGGCTCCATGCTTAACACTAGCAGAGCTCACTTCAGCCTTTAAAAATGAGTCTCCAGGGGAAAGTAAGCTCCAAGAACTTAGGAAGAGACTTGATGGGTATGTTAGTGAGGAGCTAGAGTGGGAAGCTATTTATGACCACTCCTATGCCTTGGCTGAAGTTGTGGACTGCATAGTTTACTATGTTACAAGGCTTGTGTGCCGGAAGTTGCTTAACAGCACAACGTGCGAAACGTGCAAACTTGGCCTTGCGAGACCTGTTGACCACTCGCAGATACCTGAAGCAGCCATCGTAAACTGTAAGACCTTTGGGAAGCTCATTCATCCCACAACTAATATATTTGTCTTACTTCACGCAGCAGAAGCAGAGTTTCAAAGAAATTGTACTCAAAGGAATGCTTATGAGCTGACCATTGATCATATATTAGATAACAACTGGCTCTCATTTCCTTGCACCACCCACAGAGACGAAGTGATTGCAAAAATCTTGCATTATTATGTGGGCCTTCGGATGAGGCAGTATTGTAAACAGAGAAAAGAAAAGGAAAACAAGACGCACAAGCTCAGAAAACTGTCCAAACTTGTGACTGCACAAGCGTCCTAAACAGAGTTTGGTGTTTGATGGTGTGTGATTTCCTCGATATTTCTTGGTTGACATTTTTTGCAAAACAGTGCAATAAACACGTATATGTTTGAACAAGCTTATTAGGCATGAATTACTGTGAAAACATGTTGCGAAACAGCGCAAAACTAAAGTAGATATCTGATTCATGTGTGCCCGAGTTCAGCGAAATTCAAATTGCCTTCGTATGCCGTAGTCGCACCGTAGTGGATAGCACTGGTGCACTGAAACATTTATTTAATTGCTCATATTGCTGCATAAATTACTCGCAGCGGGGGCTGCGTCTTTGCGAAGAAGTGTTGAAGCTACGGTCGCTGTCGCGTCCCAAATAGCGTGCGTGCGCTTCGGCCTCAAAATTCACATACTAACCCGAGACGTCCCTAAGAACCTCTGTTATTTCTAAACGGTATTTGCGTTTGAAACGTCCATAAACTCATGACACTGAAATCCAAGCGCGCGTACTATACGGCGCAGTACGAGGCGCGTTTCCATGCCCGTGGCTACCGAAAACCCGCAGTACATGGCCCCCGTTCGAGCAGCGCCACCTACGAGCGCATACGTCCGCGCCAAACCAAGTTTCGCCGCGCTCGCCCGCCGCGTTGAGTCACCTCTCCTTCCTACACCGTGCTCACTAGGCAAGGAAATAGTGTCTGTGGTGATACCACGCCCGACCTTACTTTTATAAAGAACACGCAATCTGCGCGATTGCTGAATACACAGTAAGACTTTGGAAGCGATCATTCTATCATTGAAATCCAGCTTATTGGGGGGCCCACCAAACACATGGGCAAACAATTTAGGCTAGTTAACTGGGTTAAATTCAGAAATATACAAGAGGGCATCACAGAAAACATTACAAACATTGACCAATGGACAGCTAATCTAAAGAAGGAGATTTAAGAGGCAACAAAAATAGTCCCACCGGAAGCTAAGCTTGAAATTCTGGACAGTAGGCTATTACATATGTGGGAAGCCAAACAAGGGCTGCAAAAACGCTGGAAAACGCAGAAACATAACAGAACACTAAGAAAAAAGATAGCCACACTTAACAAAGAAATCAAACAATATGCACAACAGCTTTGTTGCCAACAATGGGAAGAAACTTGTACAGCCATGGACAACCAACTGAGCCTAGGCAAAACGAGGAATTTACTTCGACACCTCCTAAACCCAGAAGACACAAAAACGGTATACAAACAAAATATGAACAATGTTCTGAATGCCTATAAAGGCACAGACAAAGATTTTCTCAAAGAAGTCACGCTTAAATACATATCCCAGGCACCACCATCAACTCACGCCAATTACGTAGGAGCGCCGAATCCTGACCTTGATAAAAATTCAACGAAGCCGAGATACGAGCAGTTCTACAAAAACTAAATACTACGTCGACACCGGGCCCTGACCCCATTACGAACAAAACACAGCGAAACCTAGACTATACGTCCATTGGCAAATTAACAGACCTTATTAATGAATGCTGGAGACAAGGCCACATACCGCAGCAATGGAAAACGCCGCACGTCGTGCTTATACCCAAGCCTGGTAAACGCTTACAGCTTGAAAACCTAAGCCCTATTTCACTAACTTCCTGCCTAGGTAAGGTAATGGAACGCGCCTTACTGACCCGATTGACTAACTGCCTAAAGGACAACAACATACTCCCATGTACAGGTGCGATCAAAAGTGTGCAGACCACGGGATCGCGTGGCAGAATGCATCGACGCGCCAGCTAGCGACGAGACACGACGAGACACCTGCTGCAAGGGCGCATGCGCGTCCCGTCTTATCACTTGGCTTCTCATGTCGCTCTGTTGGACGCGGTTACGGCGCTCGTACCCAAAACGACAACTGGGTGTCGCTTTCTTTGCTCCATCGAATCTGTGTCATTCTTTTACGTAGCGGCTGCGACGGGGCCGGTTCAACACCGGCTCGCGTTGTTATTGACACCGGTTGATTAGGATAAGTAAGCATAGCGAGCATCGCACAACCTGACGAAGCCAAACGCACAAAATTAAATTTTCTCAGGCCAGCTTGCCTTTGTCGGGCTAATCCAAGTTGCACTTAAATGAGCTTAGCTAAGTCAAAGTTAATGTAGCCGAAATTAATCAAATGTAGTCGAGCACTTTATGACCTAAATAAGTGAGGTGTAAGTAGTTTTAGTTAAGCCCAGTCCAGCTTGGTGTTTTCATGTTAAGCGAAGTTAAGCTTAGATGAGCCCAGATGAGTCGAAATAAGTATAGCCAAATCTAATTAGGCAAAGTTGATCATGCTCATCCTTAACCTAGCCGTGCAAAATTAGCCTATACAAGGCAAACCTTATCGGGGCCAATTAATCTAGGTCGACTTCCCCATGAGCCCACAGAAGTCAAGGTCAGGAAGATACCAATTACTCTTTACCGACTCCATACTAATTAGGATAATTTACGTCTAATTAGTGCTAATTATTGTGAACACTAATTATGACTAAATATTAGTCTGAAATCCAGCTAGAGTATCCTCTATACTGGAATTTCACGTGGCATAATTAAGCTAAATATGCATAACTAATCTAATTAGGCAAACACCAAGGAAATTATAAAAAGTCTGATTAATCTTGGTTGGTCATAGCATCATCAAACCAATTGGATTATGATTAGCTTTAATTAGGCAACATCTTATTAAAACACAAATAATTAACGTAATTGAAATCGAATTCTCATGAGCTCAGAGAATCCAAGCTCAGCAAGATGCTGATTACTCCTGACCGAGTCGAGTCTCATTTACCTAAATATAAATCTAATTAGCCTTAACATTATTTATAAATATTACTGAATAATGTGCGTGACATCAAAGCCCACCCGAAGTACTCGAGTTTGATGTCGCAGAATTATGCAAATCACGGCTCGATCCGCCTAATATAGACATCTATTGCTGCATAGGACGCTTTTGAGAGTAAAGGTGTTTAATGCAGTGTAATTATTCACGTCAATGTCTCCAGCGCAAGCAGGCTGTAAAATGCTAGTTCTATTTTTTCTGGAAATGTGCAACAGAGTATCTAAATTATAATAATGGGAATTGTGGTAATTAATGCAACATCAAGAAATGCCAGTGAGGGCTCAAGAATGCGCCTTCGGTTTTGGCACCAGCTTGCATCAACAAAAAAGGTGTCAGTCGGTTGCTAGTGCGTAGGGTTGCATTTTATATCTCAGATGATTCCGCTTGATAATTGAACCCCTGAACGATGGTTATGCCAAGCGACAAAAAGAGGCATAGGTTGAAGCATTCGGCCGCATATGCTGCAGCAATTCTGTGTGGCCATCCTTAGCACGCTTAGTCCGACGCCCTACCTCCGTTATCACTGCAAGCGATGAGAGCCGACGGTCACGTTGACGGATAATGTAAACGGCTCCTAGGTAGCAGACTGTGGAAGCAGCATCGAAGTGGTAGTGCTTCATTTTGTATTTGCAATGCCGCCATACGTGCCACTGGAGCAGCGACAACGTATTGTGGAGCTGTCGTAGGGATGGTCCCAACGCGAAATCTGCCGCTTGATGAATAGGTCGAGGGCCGCAGTTAGTAGAATTATCAGGACCTACCTCGACCATGGAGGAAGTCTTGCTGACAGAGAGCGCAGTGGACGTCCAAGAGCAACGGACACTCAAACTGATTCGCTTATCGTGGCCTGTGTGGTGGTAGACCCATTCATTGACGCCAAGGAAATCCGCCGTGAGCTTCAACTGGACGTCTCCCTCAGCACTATTCGGCGGCGACTGCGAGAGGCCGGGCTGTGGGGCTGCGTGGCTGCTCAGAAACCTCAGTTGACGGAGCGACAGAGGCAGCTAAGGCTCGAGTTTGCGCGTTCTGTGGAGGGCTGCACGGTGGAAGAATGGGGCGAAGTAATTTTCACCGACGAATCTACCTTCTCTTCGCGATGGGACCAGCAGCGTCATGTATGGCGCCCTATGAATTGCAGGTGAGATTCACCTGCAGGTTTGATTCGTGGCAGTTAACAAATTGACCATTACTTCAGTAATGCCATTTGTCAGCTCCTCACACTTTGTATCAAACCCTCCCGTGAACAACAACACTTATAATACAAATGTCATTGCTTGTCTCCTTCCGAGGCAAGATTTATATATCTTTTCTCCCATAGAACAAAGTATTTCAACATATATAATATCACGCGGGCCTTGAAGCATCGCTAGGTTACCTGTCGCGACTATTCCGTAGCACCTGAACTATATACAGGACGCTCGGCAGCTTACCCGAAAGCCGCGGGTTCAATCTCGGCAGTGGCAATCGCATTTTTATGGAGTTGAAATGCTAAATGCCGGTGTATTGTGTGATGTCAGTGCATGTTAAAAGAGGACCTGACAGTCAAAAGTTCCGTAGCCCTCCACGACGGCATGCATGCCCTATAATCCTATGTTGTTATGGCACGTAAGATGACAGATATATTATTATGAGTAATTGATGCGTCCCGTACTCCGACGAAACACTGATTTTTCTGATTAAATTCCCCCAGATACCTTCCAGAATACTGCCACAACGTTTTGTCCAGCGGCCGCTGCGCCGTGAGCGCATGGGGAGCCATCAGCAAGGAGGGACTCGGTCCACTTGTCCGAATCAATGGATCCTTCACGGCGTCCGCTTATTGCAGATTGCTGCAGGAAGTGCTGGTGCCTTACGCCCTGGAGGGACCATTCGAGGATGGCTGCTACCAGCTGCAGCACGACCGAAGTCCAATCCACACAGCTCGCATGGTGGCCACGGTACTCGAGAACCTTGCCATCCGCACTCTGCCTTGGCCCCCCGTCGGTGCTGACCTGAACCCGATTGAAAATGTGTGGGGCATCGTGAAGAGCCGCCTGTCTGCGCGACGGCTTTCAAGCGCGACTTCCGAAGCGCTTTGGCAGGCAGTAAGCGAGGAGTGGGAGCGCCTGCGCCTTACCCCTGAGGTGGTCGTGAGGCTGTACGAGTCGATGCCGCGACGCGTCCAAGCCGTCATCGCCGCCAACGGAAACCTGACACGTTACTGAGGAAACGTGTGGCAAGACGCCTGGTGTTTACAACCTCACACAATTAATTTCGTCGTCTTTCGGACCTGGGCGACCAGTCACGCAGTCACTTTTGCCGAGATATTCAATTCTCGCGCTCGGCTCCGACGCACGGAAGTGCTCAGGCGCAGCTTCGTCGTCGTCGTCATCCACATGCTGACGGCTCGCCGAAAGTACAAGCTGTTATGGACCGAAGGATCCTTGGGTATTCAGTTGCCGCTTCGAGAGGAGCAGAAATACTTTATTATTTTGCCAAGGGGGAAAATAAAAAAAAAAACGGCTCAATGGGGCCCCATGTTTTTCTCTCAAACTGACCAGCAGAAGTTTATTTGAGTCCTGAGGGGCCAATCTGAAAGAGATAAACAATATAAAAACTCAAATAACCTGATAATTTTAACAATATCACGCAGTCCCTGCTTGCGCCATTTATGTGTAGCTTTCCTCACAGCTTCCATTGTTTTTATGGCGACTGTTCTCGCTGTAGCACGTTTTGAATCGCAAAGGAAATCCCTACGGTCGAGCTTGTATAAACGTAACAGCCAGATATTTTACAGGTGACGCTGAGGTTTTTTTAGAACCGCTTTTTTATTGTTCAGACGGCTTCTTCTAAAATTGTAATTATGTTTTGATCTTTTAGGACTAGACAGCGGCTGCATAGAAGAATTATTTTATCAGCAGCTAAGTAATCTAATATTCAGTAGTTTTTGTATTGTTTCAAAAATACTGTATCTTTCTCTTTCAAAAGAGCATATAACTGGCCATTGCGGTTAGACTGCCTGTTACTGAAACTCCTGAAAAACAGCTAAGCACCACAGAAAGCAGCGCGCCACTCGATAAACGAAAAAAAAAAACGTGGGCAGCCTGCACTAAAGGCGCAAGGCAAAGTCACAGTGAAGCTAATGGTTTCGTAGCAAGTCCGATCTCAATTAGGCGTAACTAGGCGTAATTCGCATAATTCTGCGACATCAAACTCGAGTACTTCGGGTGGGCTTTGATGTCACGCACATTATTCAGTAATATTTATAAATATAGTTAAGGCTAATTAGATTTATATTTAGGTAAATGAGACTCGACTCGGTCAGGAGTAATCAGCATCTTGCTGAGCTTGGATTCTCTGAGCTCATGAGAATTCGATTTCAATTACGTTAATTATTTGTGTTTTAATAAGATGTTGCCTAATTAAAGCTAATCATAATCCAATTGGTTTGATGATGCTATGACCAACCAAGATTAATCAGACTTTTTATAATTTCCTTGGTGTTTGCCTAATTAGATTAGTTATGCATATTTAGCTTAATTATGCCACGTGAAATTCCAGTATAGAGGATACTCTAGCTGGATTTCAGACTAATATTTAGTCATAATTAGTGTTCACAATAATTAGCACTAATTAGACATAAATTATCCTAATTAGTATGGAGTCGGTAAAGAGTAATTAGTATCTTCCTGACCTTGACTTCTGTGGGCTCATGGGGAAGTCGACCTAGATTAATTGGCCCCGATAAGGTTTGCCCTGTATAGGCTAATTTTGCACGGCTAGGTTAAGGATGAGCATGATCAACTTTGCCTAATTAGATTTGGCTATACTTATTTCGACTCATCTGGGCTCATCTAAGCTTAACTTCGCTTAACATGAAAACACCAAGCTGGACTGGGCTTAACTAAAGCTACTTACACCTCACTTATTTAGGTCATAAAGTGCTCGACTACATTTGATTAATTTCGGCTACATTAACTTTGACTTAGCTAAGCTCATTTAAGTGCAACTTGGATTAGCCCGACAAAGGCAAGCTGGCCTGAGAAAATTTAATTTTGTGCGTTTGGCTTCGTCAGGTTGTGCGATGCTCGCTATGCTTACTTATCCTAATCAACCGGTGTCAATAACAACGCGAGCCGGTGTTGAACCGGCCCCGTCGCAGCCGCTACGTAAAAGAATGACACAGATTCGATGGAGCAAAGAAAGCGACACCCAGTTGTCGTTTTGGGTACGAGCGCCGTAACCGCGTCCAACTGAGCGACATGAGAAGCCAAGTGATAAGACGGGACGCGCATGCGCCCTTGCAGCAGGTGTCTCGTCGTGTCTCGTCGCTAGCTGGCGCGTCGATGCATTCTGCCACGCGATCCCGTGGTCTGCACACTTTTGATCGCACCTGTACAATGATAGGATTTCGGAAAAATCTCTGTACACAAGATGCCATGCTGCAATTAAAACACAAGATCATAGATGACCCTAGCAGATCAACTCGAGCCATTGTCGGGCTTGATCTAAAAAAGGCATTTGATAATGTCACCCACCAAGCCATACTGAATCATGTCAGTAACTTAGGTTTAGGTGAGCGGACGTATAATTACATCCAGAACTTCCTAAAGAATAGACGAGCCAAAATTGTTGTAGGAGGCCTCACATCCGAGGAAATATCTATGGGTAGTGCAGCTATTCCCAAAGGATCAGTGATATCACCTGTGTTATTTAACTTAGTCCTAACTGTCCTCCCAAGTAAATTAGAAAAGATAGAAGGTTTGCACTATACAATATATGCAGATGATATTACTCTGTGGGTAAGTAAGCAATGGCAGCGATAAGTCAATTGAACAACGTTTACAAGAAGCGATCGACACCGTAGAGCAATACCTAGAAGGAACTGGTCTCACGTGCTCAGCCGAAAAATCTGAGCTGCTACTATATAGACCAACATTAAAAGGCCGACCTTCCAAGCACCACAATACACATACCTACACAGACATACAACTTAAAACACGAGATGGACACACCATATCCATTGTCGACAAGATAAGGGTATTGGGGTTAATAATAGAAGGCAAAGGCACCAACGGGGAAAGGGTACTCAATATCGAAGCGAAGATTTCTCAAACGATGCACCTAATCAAAAGAATTACGAATAAGCATAGCGGCATGAAAGAGGCAAATGTCATAAGGCTCATCCACCCGTTTGTCATCAGCCCCATTTCGTATGTTTCTGCATACCATAGATGGTTCGCAGCAGAAAAAATGAAATTGAACAGCCTCATAATAAGAATCTACAAACAAGCGCTGGGGCTCATGCAAAGCACAAGTACAGAGAGGCTGTTAGAGCTAGCTTTACATAATACACTTGAAGAACTGATAGAGGCGCAACGTATTGCACAGTACGAGCGCCTCTCTAAAACTAAGACTGGTAGATACATCCTGGAAAAATTAGGCATCACTTACCACACACAATTTGGCACTAAATGCAGCATTCCTCGGGCAAGCGGGCTAAGCTCACGGTGCCTCCGTTACCTAAAAACATGCATCCCGTGCACAACGCAGGTAGAAGGCTGAGCAGAGCCAAGACGATGACAAAGAGCTACAGAAACAACAAAGAAGCGGCCTTCGTAGATGCCGCTCGTTATAAACACAAAAGCTGCTTCGTCGCGGCTGTAGTTAACCACAAGGAACAATGCAGCACCAGTCTGACAATACACACGAGACACATTGAAGCGGTGGAAGAGATAGCAACAGCTTCGACCATATCACAAACTGACACGTGTTATATAATCAGCGATTCACAAGCAGCTGTGCGCAACTTTGCAAATGGCAGAATCTCCCCTGAAGCACTGCGTATTCTTAAAACAGGAAAAACCAACCAAGATGACAGATGCGTTTGCATTCTCTAGTTCCCAGCTCACATACCCGACACCACGGCAGATATTAACCCTAACGAGGTGGCACACAACGTAGCTCGAGCACTCACTTTCCGTGCTACGACAAATGTTGATCCATCGTCAGAATTTCCAAATGTGGGGGAGTTGGAGGGCCAAATGACAACGTTCAATGAAATTACGAAACATTTTAAATTACAAAGGCGTGTTTACACCCCTCCTCATCATAAACTCAACAGGGCACAGTCTGTCCAATGGCAACAATTACAAACCAGATCCTATAGGAATCCAGCGCTACTACATGCTATGTATCCAGAGATCTATGCAGCCGCTCAATGCAAAGATTCTCGGATACGAGCTTCCTTAGAACATATACTATGGGAATGCCAGGGATTAAAACAAAGTAATGAGAATACCGCCTCCACCGACAGCCTCCGCGCGCGTTGGCTGGCCGTGCTGCTTAGTTCAGCCCTGGACGATCAGCTATGGGCAATCCAGCGGGCCGAGGAAGCCACTAGGAGGCAAGACCTTCTAGCCGACACCTAGGCGGGAGCCCAGCTCACTAACACGCCAGATACAAAATAAAGTTTATTCCTTCCTTCCTTCAAGTATTTGTGGTTCAGCTACAAAGGGATCTTTTGGAATGCAATCGAAGAGCTCGAAAAGTGAAACAGCGACGAGAATGCTGCCCCTAAAAGGTAGCACTGCTCACAGAAGGAGCACTGGCCGCCTTGTGGCCATGTGGGAAAAGAAGCGGTAAAATGCCAAGTTAGACATATAAGGCACGTACCTTAGAACTATTTGTTACCAAAATAAAGAATGATGGCTTTAGCGAATACCTCCAGAGACCAGAATGCTGGAGACTGGTGACAATTGAACAATATATAATCATTCTGTGAAAATTACTTCTGACATCATATGAATGCCTCAATGCGAACAGCTCAAAGACAGTAAATGGTCAAGATTTGTTGGACTATCCCCAAATTGACAATGTGTTAACACTAACAAATAAATTACTCATGCATTCCAACTAGTATAGCAAGCAGTTTACATTTACATTTTATCTGCAATACATATTTGAAATCCTCACATCGCATGAACAAAGAGTCAAAAGGGTGTTGAAACTGGCATGACTATATCGTCAGCTACATGAAACCATTGTTTTTCTCAATTTTAACTCAAGGGCAAATTCAGTCTAAGTGAATTTGGCTCTTTTAACAACAGTAACAACGTAAAAGGAACTCAAGTGGGTTTGGCTCTTTCAACAACAGCAACAACGAAAAAAGAACTCATGTAGTTGCATATCAGAGACCTTATACCACCACCATTATGCAACAATCTTGTTAAAGGGACCCTGAAACACTTTTTAAAGTAACCATTCAATAAATTCAGTGGAAAAGCTTATTGCCTCACGAATTAAACACCGCAAAAAAATCTTGAGAACCTGTTCAGTGCGAGTGGAGTTACAAAAATTTGTCACATGCGATTGTATTTTCTCTTCTCTCGTCCAGACGAAAACGCTGTGAGCTAGGTAAGCAGGGAGAGATGACAGGAAAAAAAAAAACGTCGCGCGCCTCGTGACCTTGAGCACCTTTTTTTTTCTTTTTCATTCTTTAAATGCACAACCTTTTCAGTGTGATCGGGCGCGCACGTGCGGACAAGTTGCGGCCTCCCGTGGCTATCTCTGTAACGACCAAGCACGCCATCTCCAAATCAGCCAGGTGACAGATGGGCTTTCTACGAGTGATTTTTGAGTGTCTTCTGTCATTAGTCGAGAGAAGAGAAAGCAACTTTTAGCTGACTTTGATGATTTATTGCGAATTCTAGGCTGCGTGCTGTGCCATAATATTTGGCTCACGTGTTGTTGAGAGCCTCTACTACCGATCGGCAGCGTTTTCTGACTTTGCTCAAAAAGTGTTGCAGGGACCCTTTAAAATAGGCTTGAACATTCTATGGCATGACCAGGGCTAAATACACGCTCAGGCTAAATTTTCTTCCGTACTTTGTTCACATGTGCAGCATATAACAAACATTAGTTTACTATTACACGACAATACTATTACTATTACACGACTATTACTATTACACGACAATAAACATTATAAAATTGGTCAGACATCCAGAATGCAACAACGCACTTGGTGAGGTTTGTTTCATACCGATTTGGCTGACATTGCTACTCTTGGGGAACAACTAGTGCTGTGTGAGCCCCTTGAACCAGAATCTTCCTGCTGGCTTTGTCGAGAATGTCCATTTCAGCAAAGGCCACGGTGCGTCCAGCGCGAGTGATTCGTGCCTCCATCAAGATAGTGTCTCCCAGTTTGGCGGCACCAAGGAACCTGAAACAAAGGAGGGGGAAAAAAATTCAGTATTAACTTTAATGCCCGATTCACGATTATTCATCAGATTGGTGCAATCAATAGACTGCAATATATATAGGAACGGTGCATTATACTGTCGTGAATGATATGAAAGGGAGCATGCGACGAATAATTCCACTGATATCCGCATGGCCCCGTCAAAAAGTAAGAGGACAGAGTCGTGGCATTTCGCGAACTCTTGCCACTCCTATTACGCTTCTGTCTTAACTGTGCTCGCAGTATATGACACTAACAAGAGGTTGATATTGTAACGCCTTTTGAAGAGCTCGCATGCAGCGAAGATCAGCGCTGTTTTTGTTTTTAAAAGAATGATATATTGCTGTATCTAGATTTTTATGAGTTAGTACACGCACACACACAGATGAATAGAAAAGCGGCATTTAGCGTGGAGCTAGACAACACACTGCCCTGCTCTGATTCGCATACCCACCTCATACTTGAAGGTGATATGCAATCAGCTGCCACGTTTTATCAGCAATAGCAAAGCCGAGCGACCCAACACTTGAAGTGACAGCCGCGCTCTTCCCACTTTATTTCCCAGTGCAGCCGCAGCGAAGAGTCTCGCTTTGGGTTTAGGGCTATTGACCACATGCTTCCGTTTTCCCTTTCATATTGCTCACGATAGCACATATCAGTAAAATTCTTGTTGGAAAATCATTAACAGGTGCGTTCAGTAGCGTTGGCGATTATGCGCTGTTACAATTTTTTTTGTGAATGGAAGCGTAATGCTAAACAAGCGCCATACCCTATCTCTTTCGGCGATGCTTTGATGGGCCGTCCGTTGGGGCATTCAGTTGATTACTGAAATGTTGCCCTTCAATGCAGGTCAGACCTGAAACAGCTGATGGTCCTTTGCTGTGGTTTCCCTTTCAAGCAGAAATGAAATGTACAGCAATACGCTGGCCAATGTTAGAGAGAGAGAAGGCACCATGTGAATGGTGCTTGACTACACTCAAAAGAGGGCTACAAAGCACAAAAGGCTGAGAAAAACGATACAGGTGCTCCATACTGGGCATTGTAGAGAACAAGGACAGCACTGCTTTCTTCGTCTTCATTATCTCACGCTGGTGTTTCCTTGTTGCAATTATGAACGAGCTCCCCATGAACCATGTATTCCAGTATACGCACTTTCTTTTTAAACAATGCGCGATGCAACCTGTAAAAGTGATCAGTCTGCGGCTCCTGCTGCTAAATGAATTGCCTCGACAGAACCACAGTGCTGCTGATGCAGAATGCGGGAGTCCTCCTGCATTCTAATTTCACATTAGGAAGTTTCAAATCATGATGGACTTCCGTTCTTTCTTGGCTTTTTGCCTGCATGCACACTACCAAGGCTTGGCTTAACTTGATCACGTTTCTTTTGATTTAATGGCTTAGCATGATCTATTGCTTGACAAAAAAAAAAGACCCATGAACCCCCAATGCTTGTTGCTGACATAATGCATTCAACTTCAAAGGTGTGCCGAGTGAAGGCAGACACACTGACCCAGTACACAGCGAACACAGGGCACACAACATCGAGTGATATCGTTGCACTCAACATTTTGTGTCCCGTATTTTTTCCTTCTGTACCGTGTCTGCCTTCACTTAGTGCACCTTTTAAGACTAATAGATGCCAACTAACCCACCTTATGGCTCTCCTCGATACAATGAATTAGCCCAGTATTTTAAAAAAGCTATCTATGTTATTGAAAGGTTTGTTAAGCATTTCACTTTGCTGATCTGTACACAACGCTTCTGTCAAGAGGCGAGTTGACTAATACTGTAGTGCATGCAGCTGGGAAATTACGACCTTGCGTTCAAAACAGCTAGAAAACACTGCTTTTTCTTTTGTTGCCGTCTGGATTCTTGACTAAAAGAACATTTCTGCTCACAGTACAGTTAAACGTATTTATAAGGACCCCTGTATAACGAATTCCTCGATATAACGAAGTTTTTCTATTCCCTGCCACTACTCTATAGAAGCACATGTATTTGCGATCTCTATGCAACAAAGTAATAGCGCGAGACAACCTTGTTATAGCCAATTTTTGCCACGGACAATCTTGGAATCAAGCCCCGAATTCGTCATTTTGACACGAGCATGCATCTTCTGCGGTTGCTTTGCTGCTGACATAGCTCAAAGCGGCGGCAGTGCACGCGTGGCCCCCGCGACTATTAGGCGAGAGCAAATGGGCCTGAGCCCCACGAGCCGGTGCTGCCGCCATTCTTGACGCAGTGGACACATGCATATATGTGCTCTTCTCTGACAAACCAAAAAAAAAAAAAAATAATGCAACTTTTTTGCATTGGCAGTCCATACTTTTAATTAGTGTCTTATACGTGGGACCACGCTAAATATGGAGAGTGCATTATTGAATAGTTTACCGCGGTTTTCCCCTCGTTCGCCCCTCAGTTTTGACGCCGTGTGCGCATGCATGGTTTTGCTGCGCACACAGAGTGTGGCCCCTGGCAACTCTCAGCTTTGCTTTTTTCTTTTTTAATGCGGACAACCGTGCCGTCACTTTCGAGGAGATGTCAGATTAGGCACAGATGAAAACTCTCCGAGACCACGGTGGCAACGACGGATCTTCGGAGGTCGACTCATCGTGAGTTTCCGTTTGCGCTGCGATTTCGAGGGACCGTAGCCTTCGCAAATTAGCCAATTAGCTATGGTAACAACACGATGGCATGTTGAATGCAACGCAATGAATGCGAGAGCAACAAATTGTAATGTTACACCAAGTAAGGCTGGCCGCCAACTGTTTTAGATTTGATATCACGGAACTCCAACGAAACGCTGGTGTGAGCAAAAATGGCCACTTCAGGGAGAAGTGCTCTTTTCACATAGGGCATTGAAAAAACACTGATGCTTGCCGAGATACACGCGCGCAAGTGATAGCGACCGCACGCTTAAAATAGAAATTCACTGTTGATACTCGACCCCCCCCCCCCCTCTTTGCTTTATTCATGCTCATTCAAAACAGGTGGTTCCTTTCTGTTTGAGCATTCGACGGGAGTTCCAAGATGCGAACGCGGGCGGATGTTATTGTATGCGCCCTCCAGGCGATAGAGATGGGCCGGCTCATTTGATCTCAGCTTCAGCAGTGCCCACACGCTTTCACTTGTAAAAGTTAAGATGGGCGAGGGCATGCTATCGATTCGGACTTTTTACAGAACATGGCGGCGACGGCAAGAACCCGGCAAGTGTCTATATAATTGCTATCGCAATAACGCAGTTTTTTACCGCTAAATAAGAGTTTTGGGTGAGCTCCACTTTGAGTTCTCCATTTGTTTAATTTGTGCATTTATTTTTTTTATTTTTGTGCCGAACCTGCACATAACGAAATCCTCTTCATGACTAATTTTCTCGTGAATTTGTGAATTTCGTTACATCCAGGTTTAACTGTATAAATGATGCCAAGTAAGTCTGAAATATTCAATCAGTTACTTGTGCTGAATGTCAAGAAAGCAAATTGTCCGGATAATATTCCAACTGAATTTTTAAAGAAATACGCAGAATACAATAGCAAATATCTTGGTCTTACTTTACGAAATTAACTTTCGATGTCAGACCTACCTGATGGTTGGAAGGTCACAAAAATTGTACCGATTCATGAGTCAGAAGACACGAATGTATCAGCCAACTACACACCGATTTCACTTACCAGCACATCATGTAAACCTTTGGAAAATATTATACTCAGGCATTTAACCACATATTCTGAAGAAAACATTCTGGTAAATGTTCAGCATGATATTTGAAGAGGCCTATTTGACATTCACTCGGCTAACAGAAGCCATTCACGATCTTGCTTTACGTATTAACAACCAGAACCAAACAAATATATTTTTATTAGATTTCAGTAAGGCGTTTGCGTGTGTCATACCAAAACTGGTGCCGTCATTGGCGGTGGACCCATCACTACATGGATATAGAGCTTCTTGTCCAATCGATCACAATTTGTGATTATCGAAAACGCCTCACTTGCTCCTGTGCCTGTGATTTCGGGCATCCCACAGGGCTGCGTAATGGGCCAGCTGTGGTTCTTTATTGTCAGTTCAATTCATTTTCAGTTTTTATTTGTTACAAAGCATTGATTACATAACACCTGTATACAGACGAGGGTCCCAGAGTATAAATAGTGATTGTTATCAATGACATAGCATGTAACATTGATTTTGCAAAATTAAACTTTTTGCACACAGCATAATACATACGGAAATACACAATAGGGAAGATCACCTTCTGCTCAGCGACTCATTAAGAAAAATAACCGAATGGGGTGGTACATGAAAAATGACCCTAAAACAAACAAAATACTCTGCAAGACTGTAACACGGAAAAAGTGCCCGTCACTCTTTCAATACGAACCTAACGGTCGCCTGGTAACTGGAGTGCACAAGTACCTCAGCATAACAATAACATCAAACCTTAAGTGGGCATCGGACATTAACAATGTCAATTCTAAAGCATTGAAAAAATTCTTTTTTCTTAAAAGTTATCTGCGACTAGCACCAACAAATGCGTAACTTTTGTCTTATACGACATTTATTAGACCTGTTCTTCAATATGCTAATATCATATGGTTTCCGCACATTAAAACTCATACATGTAACTTGGAAGGCAATCAGAGAAAGGCAATTAGATTTATTCACAAGACATACAGGAGCAGTGACTAGCCTACTTTTCTACTAACACAGTCAGGGATTTCAACCTTAGCATTGGAGCAAAAGGAGCTCATCTGATATTTCTTCACCAGATAATACACAAACAACTAAAACTATATGCTTCAAAGTACATTACCAATCACACATCGCCCGTCATACCGTCATACTCATTCATAAAAACTGAAGGAGTTGTTTTGCAATAACGATACCTGTCTGTTTTCTTCTTCCATTCATAACTAATACCGTAATCCAGTCAATTTCGCTCAGTCATTGAAAGATGTTATAAGCAATTAGTAAACAGCCTTTGAGTAATGGTGTTTTTCAGTTTCCATTATCTGAAGCAACTTCTTTGTACTGATGTTCGTTCAACTTTCACTTTTCGGAACCAAGCTGAATTCTTAATTTCTGTGTTTTTTAGTTACATATTTTAGTTTCTAGCCCAATTCTATTGCATATTTTATTCATATACATATCAGTGTTCTATATTTCAGTTTCGGTGCACTTAAGTTTGTTGCATTTTGTTTGTTGTATGTTTGCAAATAAAAAGTGCTGTATTTGTTTTATTCTCTATGTAATAAACCTTGGATTTCTGTGAATGATATGTCCAGCTGCTATGGTCTCGACATGAGACTGGTAGTATTGTGCGTAAATAAATAAATTTAGATCATATAAACGAAAAGTATGCATGTGTGAGGTGTTAAAGAGATCTATCAAGTGATTAATCGTTTCCATCTCAGTAACGGTCTACAATTATCAGCTTGAAGAAGAGGAGCAGAACTTTATTTGTGCAAAAGACTGCATTGCTGCTAAAGGAGGAAGTATTTTTTTTTTCATTCATGCGAGGTGAAATAGAGTGCTCTGAACACATTTGGATGGCTCTTTGAGAGCACAGGGCTCCACACTAAAGCATTCTCAGTTTTTTTTTTACCTGGAAGCACGACTGAGAACTGGTGAAGTTTCATTCATGTGGCTCCTACCATTGTTGTTGATGTCATCTTTGGCTTCACACAAAGCAGTTCCCCAATCATAACAATTTTTGAAATTTAACATGTGCTGACTTGTTTCCTTTTCCTGGTGTCTGGTTGCCCTGGCAAGCATGGACACATTAATCTCGGACACACTTTCTCAGGCTCAGATCAAAGCCAGTTCCGCATTGTAGCAATCTATCAGGCACAGTAGCAACCTATCACAAGTATCATAAGACACATATTGAATGTCCTACAGCATGACGCAGTGTGCAAGTCAGTCTTACCCACAGTGACATGAATGTACAAGGGACTCACCTTGCCTTCAGTTCGGTGGTGGAGAACAGCACGTTCTTCTCGTAGGCCGTCCTTAGTAGCGCGCAGGTGTACAGGTCAATCAGGACAGTGGCCATGCCACCGTGAAGCGTGTTGCTCAGGTTGCAGTGTGGCTTTTCAAGCTGCAACTCAAACTGGGCCACATGATCCTTACAGGAAATCATCTTCACCTGCAGCACGAAGGATGAGAAGTGGCCGGTCAGTTCAGCATAAGATTGAAGAGGGGTTCATAGAATGTGCATACTATGAAGAATTATGCAGGTATAAAATAAATTTATATTGTAATTCAGCGGAAGCATCAGATCGCCTTACAGTAAGGGACAGCTTTAGAAAGCAGCAGGATATCTACCTCAAAGGCAATCGCACAAAACCCTGCACGTCGCGTTCTTTAGATTGATTTTGCACGCTGCACGATTGGCAACCACCACCACTAGAGAACTATGTTATATCGGTAACCAGAACTATTTGATTAGTAGTAGAGAAATCTGATTGCTGCATTTCAATCCTCATGGGCCAAGCTTTCTCTGCCTTTTGAGGCTGTATCTGGCTGTAAACTGATAAAGCATTCAATAAAGCCTTTTTTTTTCATTCTCACACTAAGAAGTTGATTACAAAGAAAAAAAAAGGGAAAGACAAGGCTCGTTTCTTTTGAGCTTGTCACCCAACTGCCAGAGCTGGCACTTCACAGTGTGATGCAGTATACTTCAATGTACTTGTTTGTACGCATTTGTGGTGCAGAGCAAGTTTACAGAACTAGCTTAATTTTGTGTTTTGCTTCTTCAACACACAATAAGGTGTAACTTGTTTGACAGGAGGTTAAGTAAAGCTGAGAAGGTGCTGCCAGGGTTAGCGACACCATGAAAATCTGATACAACTACCTCAAGGTAACTACTGCATCTTTTTCACTTGCCATACGTTCACTCGGAATTAAAGCAGATATTCTTCTAATCTGGAAGGCTGACTTTCTAGACTCAAGCTCTTTTTTTTTTGCCTCAATTTGACAGAGGATTATGTGTTTATACGTAATCCTGAATATTACTATAAACACTTGCCTAATTTGCTAGCTTATGTTCATCCATACGAAAGGTCAATGCTGTTATACTAAACAGAGTCATTATTATATGTTCCACACTGAAGCGAGCAATATTTTACGAGATTGAGGGCATAGTAATAAGGACTTCTGGAATAATGCACGAAAACGCTATCTGTTGCAGTCGCTACCACTGCTTATGCGTCATAGCGCTCTCATTACCGTTCGCGGTCGACAAAGTGCCTTTGCGGCATTTCGAACGTGGGTCAGCATTTGCAGGGGGGACAGATGCTATTCTAAAACTCGTATGGCACCCGTACGCTAACGTTATGCTTGCTGCCTTAGTGTACGCTAATTAAAATATAGGGAGTTTTCGAACAGTGTTTGTCCCCCCGCATACACTGACGCACGCTCGAAACATCACAAAAGGACTTTGCGGGCCACACACTCTTTCGGATTTCCTGCTGGCAGACCGCAAGCGCAAACGACAGCTCACCTTACTACGCATGCGCACTGGCAGAAACCGCGCCGCAAATGCTTGCAGAACACTATTCGCAACTTCCAGGTACCGTGGCGCCGCTGAGCCGTGGTGGCCAGAACTTCTGTTGAGATGATTGAATGTTTATACCTGCTTCAAACAGCATATCTTGCTACTTATTTTCCCGTGTTTGTGGTCCTTTTGCAACGTTGTGAACGGCCTCAATATTACCATAATCCTTTGAGTTTCTCAAGGTAAAGAGAAAGTATAAATAAAAGAAAAAGCAGGCTGATTTCACTGGGAGCCTCAATGCTCCCAGCTTATATACAATGTGAGAAAAAGTAAGCGTCCCGTTCAACATAGAACCTCAAAAAGCTATGAGTGGTTAAGAGAGTTAGGTTAGGCAGGCAAATAACCAACATCTATTTTGTGTATGAGTATAGCAACTACCAGGTTTGCAGTCTTCGCGCTTTGTCACCTGCTTCACACGGTAGCTAGACAAACAGTACCAGAAATAAATTAGGAATGCGTTCCGCCTCTAGAATGAAATGAAAGGACCGGTTTCAAAATTTTCATCGCATCATTACACATTTGAAGCATTTGCGAAATGCCTTTATGACATTCATATCTGCAGCAATTCTTGTTCGGTCTTATGCTTGTTGATGGCACTTTTTTGTCATTTCCGCTCCGCAGCGACTTCTCAAACACCGGAACATAGAATAGTAACAGGAACATCACCTAAATGTGAAAATTTTGTACTACCAATGGTTTTGTTCGCTGCTTGCCAAATTCATTCTTTTGATATTCTGTTGTAGTTATTTTAATCAAGAAAGCACCCCTAGATCATATTGCCGATAATATGACAGGCTTGAGTTTGTGCTTGTGCGTCGGTATCAAAAAAACATTGCTTTTCATCTGCTTATTCCACATCATGCTTTTAGGCGAGCTGAAGAAACTTTGCGCTAAACATGATGCAAGAACTGTAAGATAAAGCGCATCTCTGAACTTGTTTCTGACATTACTGAAAAATTTGTACTGAGGCTGCCACTCCTATTATAATACTTTTCTAACATGACACCAAGCCCTGCACGCAATTATGCATAGCCAGCAATGTGTAGAGTGTACAGGTTGTCCTTATTTACAATTTTGCACATATTTATCTACCCAATGTGCTATCCAGCATTTATTTACCTAATATAGTATCTTAGCGCTCCCCTACTTTCTCAGAAACATAAGTTTAGAGGCCACTCACACACGAATAATTGAACTCTTTGCCAAAAGAGTACTTTCCTGCATAAAGTTTTCTGAAATTAACGAGCGGGGACTCTGGCGCTGTAATCCTTCAGCTACTAGGGGTACGATGGGTAGTACAGGGATTTGCCTAGTCTTAGTACTTGCAGGCAGCGAATCGCACTTATGGCTTCGTTTATTGCTATGTTTTGTTTTGAAGAAAAGGAATAACCCTTTTGAACTTCGTGACCCGATTTGAATTGGTAAGCCAGAAGAATAAGGTGGTGAAACGTAAGCATTGAACATTTGCTGATTTTTGTTTTTGTGAGAAAACTCCGAGCCACACGAAGCCAGAATTACGAAGATTAGTCAAATACGTGTGATATCTATCATTCCCATGCTCGCTGAAGTGCCGTGCATTGCAGCTCCCATAGACACTAGTGCCAGAGTTCCCTCTAGTGTACATTTAGGAAGCTCTATGCTTTCCGGTACCGTCGCTTTTGGAGTGATCATCTCGATGACCCCCATGTTGAACATACAGTCACACCACCTAAGGCCGTGAAAGTTAATTGTGAATTCTTAAACTCCGCAGCTGGGATTACAATGCACGCACAGAGGCAGACAGGCAAAGGCTTGCGGTACACTATTCTAAAACGCATCGCAAGCCATTGCAGTGCGGTTGCTGCCACTGCGCATGTGTCGTAGCGCGAGCCGCCGTTCGTTCGCACTTGCGGTCTGCCCGCAGGAAATGCGAAATAGCGTGCGGCCCGCAAAGCGCTGGTGTCGAGGCTATAGTGTAGCTGCCATTGTGTATTTGGGCTTGCGAGGAAAGCAAACGCAATTCTAAAGCTACCTGGAGGGGCCAAATTATCCGGCCCCGCCATATCTCGAAAAGCCACTAGGGGCAAGTGCCACTTAAGACACTGCGCAAGATGACCCTATGCGCCTCTTTAAAAAACACGCGTAATTTTTTAAAAAATAAAGGGAGCCTAAAGCTTCACCTTTGGGAGTTGAACGTGATAGTGACATCCTGTTCTTAGTGCATGAAACCTTTGCGAATTTGCTATGCACCCACTATGTGACCTTAAAGGGCCACTCACCGGGCTCCCAATATATAAAAAAAGAGCAAAATATTCTTTCCTGATATTTCTCGTCTTTTTTTGCGCACTACTGTGATGCAGACAGTAGTTCTCCTGACGTCTACAGTGTACATGCTCTCGATTCCTTGATATACATGAAATATCCCACGTGATTTGTATCCTGCACAGCTTTGCCTTGCAGCCGCCGCCCATGGTTCTTGGTCTCGCATGACCGTGGTGCACAATCAACCGATCAAACTTCATTTTTCTGCGTTTACAACTGCGCAAGCGGGGATAACTGCGTGCAGCTGAGAAGTGCGAAACCCTGATATGCTCTAGCGCTTAGTGCTGATATTGTTCACCTGCATTCAAGAACTAAGGGGCGAGGAGGATGCATCCTGTGTGAAGGAGAGGAGAAAATCACCCCCCTTGTCTTTAAAAGCGGGGTGGTGAGTGACCCTTTAAGGGAATAGGCGCAGTGGCGAGTGTTCTTTTTGTACTGTAAATCCTGCTGTCAACCACTGAACCATTATGATAATTACATATTCTGGTGCCAGTTGACATTGTATACTTGTACCACGCATTATTATTGCCATATTTTATGTTGCATTGTGAAGCATGAAAGCTACTTTCACTGCATTTCCAAGCAGAGGAAGTTCTCTTCAACGTAGAGGCAGAGGCGCAGTCGTGTGGTATAACATCCGCTTGCCACGCGAAAGACCTCGGTTCGATCCCCACTCAGACTCCAACAACCCTGGTTCGGTGCCCTCCTTGCTTCAGGGTTCTTTTATTACTTATTCACTTTACTTGCATCATCCTCGATCTTTTTCGCCCACAACCAACGACACGAACTTCGCAATTTCTGCGAAACGAGCTCTTTAACGCTGTCGCTTAAAAATATTTATCTATACCGTCTAATGTACTAACGCGTCCACACCAACGGTGCAAACGTACACGCGTTTCAGCTCTTGTCACCAAACTCTCCAGGGCGTGTAATGTGCTTACATGGTCCCTCGGTTACTAAATTCCAACGATCTGCCGGAAAATTCTCTTAGTTCGACTGTTAGACCATTTGGCGCGGCTTCAGTATGCCGCCATTGTATTGTCATGAAATGACAAGATAGCAGCGGATGGAATCCGATGGATACAAGCGATCTTTATGCGTCCTCTGTGCGCCGGATAGGAACGAGCGGTGATGAGTACGGGGTACGCTTCATATGTTGTGATCGTTGAGTTCCGCAATAAGTGCTAAGTAAAAACCTGAAAAGCACACCACCCACCTTGTGTACGAACGACTGACAAAAGGGCAAATCTTTGAAGAAAGCGATCGAGTAGGCAGCGCGCTGCATGCTTCGGCGAAACGTTCACAATCTTCACCGATGGAAGGTACCAAAGAATGGGTGTGCCTGTTGAGCTTCGTCACGACTGTCACGTTAACCACCGAACACCTACGCGTTAACTAGCGGGATCCGGAGCTTATCCCGCGTTTCGATTGGTCTTTTGCTAACGCGAGTTTGAGTTACCAGCCTGATGTCAGTACACGGATGTCAGTACATCTGTTTGACTTCCGGCGCGAATCGTGGAGTAGCCAAACTGTACTTCTGTTGCTATTAGCCGTTGAAACATTTTGCGACCTTTTTTTTATTTTTTATATGCTTTTTGTGAGCAACGTTGAAAAAAATGTATGTATTTATCAGAAACCGGTTTTTAAAATTTGTTTTTGCTACCTTCGCAGAGTCACTGCTGTAGTAGTTTTAGGTAGGAATAATTAAAACGTATTTTAAAAGCCATATTTTTGCTTGTCGCTTCTGCAGAAAGCAGCTCAAGTACTAAAACGAATCAACCCAATAATTAAAAAAAATCTTCACAAAACATATGAATAAACTGAGCTTACTTTTGTACTGAATAACTATTTCATTAGTAGCGTTTGAACAGTGATAACTAGTCTCAAATCCGATGAATTATGACTTTACTTATTCAAGTTAACACTTTGCGTTTGTCAAAGAAAGTGTAAATTTTTTTCTTTTTCTGCGTGCCTTTTTTTTTTCTTCCCTCCTACATTAGAGTCGTTTAGATCAGAGCAACATCTTTCTACATGTTTGGCATCTGAATTTGGAAAAAGCATAGCCTTCGAGATTAGCAGAAGGCAATGTATGCATATGTGATATGAGTGTTCCCTGCATAATTGGTGGTGACCTACGCCACACCGAGCAGATACCAAGTTCATCACTGATTTTGGCCTAATATCTTGCCTAATTGAATTCTAATAATTCTCTGGATCTAAATAAAGTTTATACTCACACACCGACTACCACTGCGCCCAGGTAAACTTTTGTTTTGAAAATGCCGCCACTACTTTTCGGTACGATCATTGGTCTCCCGGCCTCTGCACTTGGAAACACGTACATTTCACGCTTTGCTTGTGTTGTTTTCCTATCTCGTTTGCGCCATTTTTCTCCTAAGTTGGGGGTTGGGCGATTGCACGCTGCGTTCGAAGCGGAATGCCGAGCTGCTGCGCGTACAACTGCGGCAAGAAGCTGCACGAGGGTTACGCGGTGTTCTTGATACCACAGGGAAAGCGTGACGTCTGGCGCAGGGAGCAGTGGCTGCTCAACATTGGCCGAAAGAACTTCGTCCCCACGAAGAACAGCGTTGTTTGCGAGGTCAGTCACGTGCCTTGTTGCTATCGTTTCAAGGCGTCCCCTAATGCACGTGCCGCCTGCTCATGGGCGCTTTTCTTGCGACAGGTTGTGCGGCGCGGGTAGGGCTGAAGGAACAGCGGGATAGGTTCTGTTTGGCTACAGTGCCTAGAATATTTGAAGTGTGATTACCGCCAAGCGGCGCGTATGAGAACCCTTGAGGCAGCTTGGCGATGTATCCGCTAGGTGGCGCGCTCTCCCGCTTACACGTAATTTATCGAATTAGAGGCATTAGGTCAACATCAAAAAAGAAAAAAGGTTTTTTTTTTTTGTCGAGCCTGGTGGCATACTTGTCACCACCCCGTTATAAAGGGGACGCTCATAGCATCCATCCATCCACGTAAAGCCCCTAGATGTTGGAAAGTAGCGACGCTCCTTTATCCACGCCGGCACTCTCTCGGCGCGCCGGCAACCTCCTCTTTTTTTCACCCCCTCTTTCGCGGAGCCCGCGCATCCCAAGCGCTGAATGGCTGCGGCGGGCGATACCGCCCAGTCAGATGACCCTGACGTCACGAAAAGCGCGCGCAAGCAAACTTCGCGCGCTTTTCGTCAATCACGCACGCCATGAACCCTCCAGGCGCCACGCCAGCCCTGCCGCTCTGAACGTGTGTTCTTTTTTTTTTTTTTGCGTAGAATCGTGAGCGTCGTTTTTCGTGGCAATGCCTGGCTGTTGCGCGTATCAGTGCAGCAGCAGGTCAGAGAAAGGAGTAAGATTATTTTATATCCCCCGAGGAGATAGGAATGCCGTGCGCAGAAAGCAGTGGATCCACAACATCGGGAGAAAGGACTTCGCCCCTTCTAAACACGTCGTTCTTTGCGAGGTTAGTGTTACCGATTTCGTTAAATCTCTAGATAAAGTCGTACGAAGATTTTAATGCTCTTTGCATCGCTGGACTCTCCGTTCAGTTTAATAGCGAGCACATATAAATATGGATATAGCTGGGTCTGAATGAGTCGCTGAGCTTTTTTTGTAATTCTCTGTGCCCTGAGATAGTTTTCTTGTGTTTTAGCGCGTGCGTTAGTTTTCTTAATGTGTGTAATTTGTAAATTAACGTGTGTAATTCCTACGCATGTGTGTGTGTGTGTGTGCGTGCGGGTGTGCGTTTATGTGTGTGCATGTGTGCGCCTGCGTGTATGCGTGTGTGTATGTATGCGACTGCATATGCGCGCTTATGTGTGTGTGTATGTGTGCGCCTGTGTGTTCGCGCGTTTCTGTACGTCTGTATTCGCGCGTGTGTATGTGCTTGTGCGGACGTGTGTGCGTGCGTTTGTCTATGTATTCGCGCCGGTGCGTGTGTGTGTGTGTGTGTGTGTGTGTGTGTGTGTAAGCGTGCGCCTGCGTGTGCTGTGCTGCGTGTTGCGCATGTCTGCATTCGGGCGTGTGTATGTACGTATGCGCACGTATGTGTGTGCGTGTACGTGTGGGCGCACGTATGTGTGTGCATGTGTGCGCCTGCGTGTTCGCGCTTTTCTGTACGTCTGTATTCGCGCGTGTGTATGTGCGTGTGCAGACGTGTGTGCGTGCGTTTGTCTGTGTATTCGCGCCGGTGTATGTGTGTGCGTGTGTATGCGTGCTCCTGCGTGAGCTGTGTTCTGCGTGTGTTGTGCTGCATGTGCTCCGTGTTGCGCGTCTGCGTTCGCGCGTGTGCATGTACGTATGCGCACGTATGTGTGTGCGTGTACGTGTGCGCCTCCATGTGCGTGCGTTTGTGCTTGTGTGTATGTATGTGCGTGCGAGTGTGTATCTGTGCGAGCGCTTGTGCGTTCGTGTGTGCTTGCGTGCTTGTGTGTTCGTGAACCTTGGGCTGGATACTTGTGAAGTCAGGAACTCGTTTACTGTTGTTGCGTGCTGTCTGTATCTTTACAAAGTTTCAATACGGTTATAGTATTTTGTTGTTGTTTACGTACACTTCATGTTTCGAAGGCTTGGACCCTAATATATAAGTAGGTAAATGACGTTTCGTTTTTGTTACATGTGTAATAAAAATGTGCATGCTTGCACCGTTTTTTACTCCAAGAGTGAAAACGAATTCGAATGGGAGAGATGTGTTTGAGATGTGTTTGTTATATGCGTATACTCATATATCACGGTCATGTTTCAGCTCCATTTCACCAATGATCAGTTTCACCAGTGATCACGTATCTGGTATATGTATGTATTATGCGTGTATGCTCATATAAAGAAAGAGCCACGTACGCGCTTTTCGTAATGTCTCTCTTCTGATAAACTTTACATCCTGAATTCTGTAAGTTAATTATAGCGTAACATAGTCTTAGAAGCTTCCATCTGAGCGGTGGGTTTTGCTTTTTTTTTAACAGACTGAGGTAAGTCCCAAAGTTAATGGAATGCAATATCTCGTCGTTTCATCGTGACGGAAGCCAGGCACGCACGGTGACTTCTATGCTTGCTTTTCGCCAACACAACATGAATTTTACAAAGCGACACTGCAGCACTTATCAAGTTCTCGTCTATACAATGTGCTGCCTACATTACATGCGCTTAATACACATACAGCCGAAGCGGCGACGGAGAGGTAAACCGCTAAGCCGCCAGCTGGTATGCTCATTTTTTCGAAGCGCTTCCGCTCGTATTTATCGAATCGTCTTAAAAAATGTCTGCCATAATGTTCTATGGGAAGCCTACTTTCGTCACGACTCTTTCTTAAGGGACATATTCTCGTATAATGCTTCAAGGAGCCGATTAAACAAGCGCGCGCATTGAATCTAATGCGGCTGCAGCGAGCCAGTGGAGGGTTCAGCGTGCCGTGCGTAGCCGTGCGCACCGCGCCGGCCGGGAGAGGGGAGAAATCCGAGGAGAATTGAGGAGGAAAACGCGCGCGCGGAGGAGAGTGTCGCTACTTTCTATATCTAGGGGCTTTACTTACACGTCAGGCCGCCACGAGAAGCACATGTGTGCATGCTGGACTGCGTGCGTTGTGCGTGCCTTTCGTGTTGTTTTCTTCATTTAAATGATGCCTTGAGAAGCAGTGATGAGCCGACGACAGAGTCACTGTTTTGTACCCGGTTGCAAGAGCGGGTACAAGTCGTGCAAAGAAAAAGTCTCGTTGTTCGGCGTGCCCAAAGAAGCGGACGTATTTCAACAGTGGCAGCGCAACATTCCAAGAGCAGATAAGCCGCTTGAGTCCAACGCAGCTGTCTGCGAGCTTCATTTCGACAAACAGTTTGTATCACGACACTTTGAACATATTATTGACGGGAAAACTGTACGCCTTGAGAGAACGCGACCGGTCCTTCTGCCTGGCGCCGTACCCACGATCTTTCCCAATGTGCCTGCCTACTTATCAAAGCCCGTTCCCAGGAAAAGAAATCCCAAGGAGAGGTTGTGCCCACCGCTTGATCTGCCAGAAAAGCGGCAACGGCTCAGCGAGGTGCTACAGCCACTGCTAGGTGAGGAGCCAGATGAGTCTGCGACAGTGCCTTCTGAGCCTCAAGTTCCTTTCGACCACAAGGACGTTGCCCTGCCGTCAGACAGCTGGGGAAAGCACGTGTTCGGTGGTGTGCCATTGAAGGTCGCGTACAGTGTGTGTTCACCGGGGCCAGACATGGGTCTCCTGTGCGCTGAGAAGCTTGTGTTGTTTACTGTGACCGACGATAGTGTGGCGCATGAAGTGTTTGTGCGCGGAGTGAAACTTGATCTGGACGAGCCTGGCGGCCCAGCTTCCGTTCTCAAGGCTGTCGATGGTATGCATGTATGTTCAGGGGCAGGATTTCTTGAAGAGTTCCCGTTCGCAAGCTCTAACTCCAACTTGACAGTATGGAATGGGAGCCTGTACAACAAAAAGTGCGCAGGTACCTCACTTGAGCGGTGTGTAGCCTGCAAATATCTTCGGAGAATCCTCATCAACCAAAGGTGTCGGAGAAAAAAAACCAAGTCAAAAACAAATGTTTCTCGAAAGATGAAAACGAAAATGCAAGCTGTGCGGCGCTTGAAGGATAAAGTGAAAGCGTTAGACGAAATCATTTCGCAAATGAAAGCAGAAAATGAGAAGATTGAGGAAGAGGTACTTTTGAAAAAGATTGACAGCCTTCCCCCTAAACAAAAAGCTGCCATTCTTCAATGTTTTGCCGCTGCAAGCCGAAAAATCACCTAAAGGCATGCGCTGCAGTTCTGAGTGGATTCTGGAATGTGTCATAATGCGTATTAAGAGCCCAAGACTGTACGAGCATGTACGCCGAGAAAAGATTCTCATGCTTCCCAGCCGCACTTGTCTCAAGAATTTCATGAAGAAGTATGAGAGCAGCTTCGGTTTCAACCCCTCAGTTCTCTCTGGAATTGCAAAAAAAACTGAAAGAATAGATGAGTTTCAGCGTCACGGCGGTCTGATAATAGACGAGATGAAACTTGCCGAAAACTTTGGAGTGGCACCAGGTACTGGAAAAATTGATGGCTTTGTGGACCTTGGTGCATTTACTTCTGAACTTGACAAGAGTGTGCCGTGTGACCATGAAATGATTGTAATGTTTCAACCCTTGTCCGGGTCCTGGCATCAAATTTTAGGTGTTTTTGCATCGAGGAGAAATGTAAAAGCCCATTTACTCTCCAAGATTATTTTGGAAGCGGTCGTTTTGGCCGAAAAAGCAGGGCTTAGAGTTGATTATGTCACTTGCGACGGGGCATCCTGGAACCGTGCAATGTGGCATCAGTTTGGCATATCCGGTACGGCTGCAGCTGTCACGCCATCAGTACAGCACCCTGCTGACGATAGTAGACGTCTGTTCTTCCTTTCAGACTTTCCCCATCTAGTTAAATGTGTGAGAAATGGCTTCATAAAAGGGGGCTACAAAACTCCAGCAGGTCACGTTGATGTGCGATCAATCAGAGCTGCCTACCAATTGGACAAGTCTGCAACAACACTTAAGGCAATGCCCAAGATCACACATGTTCACCTGAATCCGAATAATTTCGAAAAGATGAAGGTCAACTATGCTTTTCACCTCTTCAGTGCCGAAGTGCTGCGTGGTCTGTTTTTGTACCGAGAGCAAATTTCTAAGTCATGTTCTTATGTAAGGGAAACAGAAATGTTCATCACCTTTATGCAGAAATTGATTTCTGTAATGACCTCAAGGGTGCCTACAGCAGCACTGAGAAAAAACTCCGAAGGAGTAAAAGTGCTGCAAAATGCCCTGGATTACATTAATAGGTGGGAAGCTAACACAGGGCCCACAAAGGCAGGCTTTCTGTCACGCAGCACTGCTGAAGGCCTTCGGGTCACGATAAAAGGGACCCTACAGCTTTTTGAATATCTCACTGAACGTGTCGGATACAAGTATTTGCTAACCTCACGTCTGAGCCACGACCCCATCGAAAAGCTGTTTGGCATTATTCGGCAGTTCTCCGGCTGTAATGACCACCCCACCTCATCCCAGTTCTTAACAGCAGTTAACTGCTTAAGTTTTTATAACTTATGCAAAGCGCTGGACACAGGAAACTGTGCAGGAGGTGCCCTCACGTCCCTTGTCGGAGTGGACGCAGCCGCCAACCATGTGGACACCCTACTTGATGAGGGAAAACTTGATGAGGCTTCGAGTGTCTTTGAGCAATCTGAACTTTCCGATCATGTCTACCCAAAGCAGACAAATGATGCCAGGTTAACGTATTACCTGGCCGGATATGTGGCCCGGAAAAAGGTGATGGCAACGAAGTGTCAGGAATGTTTTGACCTGCTCTTAACATCCGCTAAAGACGCAGTTGAAGGTCTTTCTTCGTTTACGGATTTCTGCGACCAAGGAGGTCTTCTGTACCCTTCCGTCGAGTTCTTTGCATTTATTGAAGCTTTGGAAGATGTTTTTACGATGTGGTTCAGCTGGAACAATCTTCAGCGAGACAGCATGACTGAAGTTTTGCAGATCATGAAGAATGTTCCCCGCGTTGGGTGTCACACACATCAAGACGAGCTGACAAACAACGTGATCAAGTTTTTTCTTCTGACCAGGCTTCATTTTTTTACTAAGTCCCTCAACAGAGAACGAGCTTCAGCGAGCGAAACAAGGAAGCACTTGAAACTTAGAAGAACGACTTGAATGTCAGAGACTCTTGTTGGACCTTTAGTGTGCTTGCTCTTGTCCTTTTTTTTACAGTGTGTAATATGTTTGTTCCAAGGGGCGTAGCCAGAAATGTTATCGAGGGTGGGGGGGGGGGGGCACCCTTTTTATCTGAAGTGTGGGCCGGGCTGGCCAATGTGTTCGAGTGTCATTTTGTGCTCTGTATGCTATGGCGAAAAATTCACTGATTGATATGTGGGGTTCAACGTCCGAAAACCACCATATGATTATGAGAGACGCCGTAGTGAAGGGCTCCGGAAATTTCCACCACCTGGGGTTCTTTAACGTGCACCCAAATCTGAAAAATTCACTGATGATCGATACTGCCTAATGCGAATTTTGAGCGCAGCTTCGTGTTTTGAAAGGCCACTTCTGTTTGAAGTTTTGGCTTTCCGCAATCTATCAACTAAGCCATAAATCATAATTTTTGTGAAGAAATACGGCACTCACCACGCCATTATTCTTCTTTCAGCGGATGAGCGAGGTATCCGCTACACATCTGTTCTGGTGTTCTGCACCCTTTGTTGAAGGTGCATGTGGCCGAGGACGATGAAGAATTATGGCTGAGCACATTGAGTTGGGTGGGAAGCATTATACCACACACTCGTTGCGCAATTAGCATTGTGTGATCACTGGTTGTTATCTAATGCGACTCCTTGCTCTACACCATGCCTGTATAGAGTCTTTTTCGTGAACGCGTTTCAGGCTTTCGTCTTTTCCTTTTTCTCTGTTTAGCTCTCAAGACTGATTTTTTTTTCATCCGATTGTTTTATTGTGAATATATTTTTCTTTTGTGTTTGTTATAAGTCAAAACGGCCAATAAAGAAAACAAAACCCAGCGTGGCTCTGTAGTAGTATACTGGACTGCCACGCAGAGGGCCTGGGTTCAAATCTCATTCCAGCCTCGGTATTATTTTCTCCTTGTCATCTATTTTTTTTTTTTCATGTCCATCGGTTACATCGCCAACGGCGACGCCGCTCAACGCAGGAACGGGCTCCAAAAAATTTCGGATGGTGAAGGGGTTCACGGGCCCGGAGTGCCACACGCTTGCTACGCCCCTGGTTTGTTCTAAATTGAAAAAAAAAAAAAACAGTTCAGACTGCAATTTCGCAATTCATTCGATGTTTCATTGCCTCTCATTTGTGGAGTAAAATATTTTTGCAGCAGAGGCTTGCGTTTAGCGCACAAAAGAAGAACAACCGAATAAACACTTCAAGCAAAAAAAAAAGCATGCAAACGAAGGTGCAGCTATACTGTAGTTTGGCGTTGCATAAATTAGTTACCAGACTTTAGGATGGTTGTTGCCAGACTGCCACCAAATTTAGTGTATAAATTTGCTCCTGTAGTTGTGGCTTCTCCGTGAGAGTTTGGTGTCGTCCGCGGTGCATTTTGCGAGCGCGTGAGCTACGTTGGCCGTTTTAATTAACAAAATGAACGTAAAACAAGTGTACCAGAAGTCGGGGCGCGTTCTCTTGCTGTGTGCGCTGCTGTGCAATTAAGATATTGTGTCTCAGAGTTAGGGAATCAACGACGCGTTGTCCGCCGTGCATTTCGCGAGTGCGATGAACTTTTTCGCGAGTGTGTGTGCGACGTAATTAACGCAATGAACCGCGCGGTACAGACCCCGCATAAGCATTCATTATTTGGAATTTTGGTCGTGTGCGTTTGTTGCGGGTGGGGCTCTGCAAGCGACGGTGGCTGGTCGGCGGGGTGAACAGCGAACCCCGACTCATGGAATACTTTAAGATGGGAGGAGCCGACTGGACAATTCAAGATATGGGACAATTCACAAGTGCGGGACACGAATCCGCAAGAGTTCTGGAAATACTGAACGCAGCGTGCGTGTACAACTGCATGCATGACAGTTTGCCTGTGTTGACCAATACTTCTAGAACCAGCATTCGGACTCTCGAAAGCATCAAGGCTATGGCTCTGCGAGTTTTCCTGGGGATACCGCAATGTTCATCAACAGCTGAGACAACCGAGATCGCTAATGACTACCCACTTAAGACGCATATCATGATGAAAGTGCTCAGAGCACACGTGAGGCATCTTACTCGTGCCCCTGCCCATCATCTAGCTTCACTGCCAGAAGCCCGACCTCGTGCCTCATTTTGCCAGACAGTCTTGTCATATCGCACACGCATTCCTACGGGATATACAACTCCATCCAGAATTTCAACTCCCCCATGGAGTATGACCTATGCACATGTTGAACTCACGGTTCCAGGCATAGGGTCAAAAGCCCGGCTCTTGTCTCCAGCGCTAAAGCAGCTTTCCCTTCTCTTATTATACGAGAAGTACAGTGAGCATATTCATCTATATACTGACGCTTCTACTAAAGTGGATGGGTCTGCAGGGTCGGTGATCTTTCCTGCAACAGCGACAACGGTGAAGTTTCGGTTATCCCACCAGACATCATCGACAGCTGCGGAACTTGCTGCTTTACGTAGTGCAATTCAAGTCATTAAACAGCAAGAAGCCAAGAAATGGAGCGTGTTCACGGACTCTAAAGCAGCACTACAGTGCTTGATATTCGCCTTATGCCGGGGACCTCATGAACAACTACTGCTGGAAATTAGAGCTGCTTCACCACCTCTTCGACGAAGGACACAGAATCACGTTTCAGTGGCTTCCAAGTCACTGCGGCATATTGGGCAACGAACATGCCGATGCAGCTGCTCGATCAGCACACGAAGATGGTGAAGAACAATCTATACCATTTTCAAGGACTGATACTGCAATGACAATCCGAAAAATCGCTAATGCAGAATTCAGATCCCTGTGGAACGCTGAGTGCTTACGGCACACGCGACTGCATAGACTGGACACGTCTCGTCGACTCCAGCTTCCGTCTGAACTCTCTCGACTCGAGACAACGGTGCTTTGCCGACTATGGCTTGGTGTCGCCTTCACCAAAGCTTTCGCCTTCTTTTTCTTTTTCTTTATTCATCATTTCTTTTTCTTTATTCATCAGATACCCCGCACCACACGAAGGCGTTATAGCAGGGGGGTTACATCAATAAATGACGTACATCTCCGTTCACCGACACAATACAACTTTGTTCACACATAAATAACTGAAATACATTTTCGTTCACACACATAGTAGAATTTTGTTCACACATAATACATCTTCGTTCAGGTTACAACACGGGTTTACAGCAGTGAATAAAATATACCTTCGTTCCCACTATGTACTTGCATTTCAGTTAGCCTGTTCCACTGTTTAATCGTTCTAGGAAAAAATGAATTGGCATACATGTTCGTTTTAGCTGGGTATTCCCGAATTTCGCAACTATGATCAAAACGTTTTGAAGTGTAATGAGGGTTGTGTAGGTATATTTCTCTATTAATTCCAGTTTTATTGTAGTAAATGCAGTAAAGAAATTTTAATCTCTGCTTCTGGCGGCGGTCAGAAAGACACTCCCATCCTAGCTCAGCCTTCATTGCAGTGCAGCTCTCCCCCCTTCCGTACTGTCCCAAGACGAACCTGGCAGCACGATTTTGTAATTGTTCCAGAGCAGCAATGAAGGTTACCTCGGCGGGGTCCCACACGACACAACCGTATTCCAAGATAGGTCTGAATAGAACTGAATCGGCATGGAAGACAGTGCTGCTTGCGGTCATTGCGGCTGCGATTAAACTATAGAGCACGTTTTCTATCACTGCCCTCGTTACAGCGTGCAAAGACGGGAACTAGCTGCTGCATTAGCTCGCCTTGACGACAGACCTTTGTCTGAACAATCAGTGCTGGAAAGGCAACATGATTTGTGTGCTCACAGAAAATCAGTGAAGGCCTTACTGAACTTTTTGCGTGGCAGCGGCCTATTGTATAGACTGTAGTACCCCAGCCCCTTCCCCCCTTTTTTTTTTGCACGCGTCTATTGTCTATTTCCCTCTTTGCTTTCTTTCCCATCTTTATTCCCCTTTCCCCCAGTGCAGGGTAGCAAACCGGATGCTCCATTTTCTAGTTAAACCCCTCGCCTTTCCCTCATTTTATTCTCTCTCTCTCAACGACGATAGCGGAAGTTCGGCGAGCGATCCAAACACTGATGGCCTATGCACACGACAGAGTCAATCAGCAAAATCCAGAAAGCGTGTCACAAGAATACAAGAAGAATCTATCTACGACTGGCTTCGGGAAAACCCAGTATCGTCTCTAACTAGCATCGTGAGAACACGAAAGTGCCTCTCTGATCCTGAAATGCAATTTATCAGACACGATGACAAACATTTGCAAAGGGCCATTCAAGTTTTCGATGATGAATTGGTCAACTATACAACACTAGACTTTGTGCAGATGTATAAAAACACACAGCCACTCATTGATGCACCCCATAGTGACTTAAATTCATTTTATATGAATGTCACAGACTCATATAAAGCTGTTCTTGAACTATTAAACTTTTTATTTAATGACAACAACGATGAAATTGCTGAATTTGTAAACAACTTATATGTGCTTGTTGAAAAGATGGCCCCCAGGGAAAACTGCATTGAAGTGGTGTCTCCTTTAAGTGCTGGAAAGAATTTTTTCTTTGGTGCTCTGTTTCTATATTAGCAGAGAAATTATCCGCACCTTTAACCGCTTCTCTAATTTCCCGCTCCAAGACACAATCGGTCGACGTGTACTGTTGTGGAATGAGCCCAACTATGAATCTTCTGCTTTCGACCCGGTGAAAAAGATCTTCGGTGGTGATGTAGACTCTGTTGCAGTGAAATACTCTTCTGACCAAACCATCACAAGAACACCCGTTATCATGCTGTCCAACAACGAGGTCTTCCCTAACAATGAAGCATTCAATCACTGAATGTGAAGATGTAAGTGGAAGGCATGCCCTGTGCTGAAACGCCACGACAAAAAAGTGCACCCCATGTGTCTTATACATTTGTATGACAACTTTGTATTGATACAGACTACCGTCTTACTAGACAATTAACTTAACCTGAGTACTTGGTTAATGCTTCGCATTTTTCGATGACACCAAAAACAATACACAAGGTTAGGTTAGGTCTCTCATTAATGAAAGGTGTTAACACAACAGGGATCTTGTTATTCAATAACTGCAGCTGGTGTCGTCGCTACCGCTATCATGTGTTCTCATGAAAACAGGACCATCTTTCCAGGGCATGGCTACCTGGGACTAGGCAACTGCCTTGATAGCAAAGAGCCAGTGGACAAGGACGACCGCCACGACAAAGCCTACTCTCGTGCAAAAACTTAAAAGCAACACAAATGTGTTCGCTGCAGACCGCCAATCTACCAAGGAGTTCTTTTGTGACTTCACCAACAGGCAACTGGCGTTCTGCATTGGGAGCTGCCGATTTGGGTTCAAAGAATCTCGTTGAAGAACGCATACTAGGGACTCTTTTTGGAATGCCAACCAGACGGAAACGTGGTAATCAAGGGGAATCAGATTCAACAACAGCAAAGCGACAACCTGACGATACAACAAACGAAGCCAAAAACGAAGAAATGTCTTCGGCGGAACAAGCGGATGCCCCCTCAGCAGGAGGAGCAGGTGCTGGAGGTAACCCCTAATACATTCAAATGCGTTCAACAGATTCTACGAGTACCTCGCGACCACAGAGTGGTCACAGTGTCACAAGAAAGCAAGATTCTTGCCACATGGGGCTATGCTATGCTGAATACATCGTTGAAGTATGACGGCGAAAAAACATTACCTGGAATCGTAACAAGTATGTCTCGCCATCCAGTCAATCGTCCCTATTTGTACATCCCGCCGGGCACTTTCCTGAATTTACCAGTTCACACCAAGGCTCTGTAATGCTCCGTAAAGATTACCCCACACTGTTTATGATCACCATGGGAAAGCGGCTCCTCATTTGTACAACCTGTGAATTCCTACATGCTTGTCTATGGTGTATCATCAATAGGCCTCAACCATAGCATGAACACTGCTATGTCGCATCGCCCATGGCACAGCACACAATACCATGAAAGCACAAACAATTGTTCCATTTAAAGCTGACGACCATGCAGATTCAGCAAAGAGCTACTGGGGTGTTGACATAAAAGCAATGACAGAACTGCAACAGAACGATGACTCTACTACTGCTTCAGCAAGCATGCGAGCCCCAAAGCACAATTTTGCTTACGACTTCGTGCACATCGATGGCGTGAGCCCTCGCTTAACCAAGTTTGTCAATATCCCTTCAAAGGCCAAGTATGCTCTCCAATTATTAACGACAAGCACAAGTTTAAGAATGCATGGCTTCGCTTGGGCCCCTCTTACGAAGCTGGTAATGAACAACTCACTCATTTAATGCTTGGTGTACGCGGCGACATGGCAACAACAAGTTTGTTCAACGTGGAATCCAATCCTCAAATTCCTGAATACAACACCATTATGTGGATGCGCTTGGAAGACTTCCATTATAGAAAACAAGTGAGATACTCGAGTTTGGCCCTTTTTTGTGTGCATTTCTTGTTAAAATAGCAGGGTCAATTGTTGTGGCCATTCAGGTTTTTGATGATAATAGGTCATGTTGAATTCCGGGAACAGTTTATTGCCCTATCTTTACTCTCAGAAAGCTAGAGACCAAAGACAGGCCATAGACGTGAGGGGCATGGGGGGGGGTGGGGGTGCTGCCCCTTCTGTGGCCTCCCCCTTCACGGAGAACCCTGTGCCCACGTATATGGTTCCCATATGCTAAATTGTTAGGATTCGATGTTGACAATCGAAATAGGGAATTTCAGATGGAAGAGTTATTATTTTTAGCTCACCTCGACGAGTTCGTAAGCCACTTAGATGCAATAATCACGGAGTCTGAAAAAAAAAAAGTATTCCATGGTGTGGTAGAACGTGAGAGCTAGCTAAGCTAGTCCACAGTGCGTTTTCTCTTCTTTTTTTTTTCAGTTCATGAATTTTCTTTAAGTTGGGCTGCCTCATACTTGTGAGGGGTGTGAAGATTGATTTTCTCACGAATGTGCACGATTGCCTCATATTGACTTTTAGGCAAATGCCAGAAATTTTCGCTTCAGAAAACCACTTTTCTGTGATTCAGTCTACTGTAGAAGCTTTTCCAATGATGTAATAATAGCCAAAATTGTCTCACAATGGCCTTCTGATCAAAACGGTTGACCAAGGGATGGTTATGATGTGATAACGCACTGAATATTCTGAGAGCGATAGTGTCTAGCACTGCTATAAGTTCACCACTTGTAATTGTATGAATATTTATTCTAGCTGCCCGAGTGGATTAAATCTGTCAATGACTCTTCCAGCTTCATTTCACCGAAGACCAATTTGAGCCTCGCATATTGAAAGAATTCGGAAAGAAAAAGCTGAAGCCGAATGCAATTCCCACACTTTTCTCACACCGACCTACTGTGAAACAGGAAAAGCCCCCTCAACAGGAACCTAACATCGATAATAGTAAGTGGTCGCTCCTGCTTGTCCTGGCTCCAAAAATGTAAGCAATGGTTTTCCCAGTGACTTGAAGATGCAGCAAAGGATATTATTGTCTTTATTGCAGGTTGTACGGCCACATTATGGCTGCCCGTAAATGATACATCTAAAATAAGGTCCACCACTTCACTGAGTGAATCCAGCTGTAAGCCATTCGGTGTCTCTCACGCACGAATAGAGCATGTGGTTTACACTCACACGATAATCCCATTCCTCTTACAGCTCCTTCCCAAGACTGCCTTGAGTTACCTGATGGACGCTACGAACCAGTTTTGATTGAGGGTATGTGGTACCTATATTAATTTTACTGTCGCACCCTTTGGTATTATGGTGTTTCACACAAAGTTATTGAGTAAGAATGCTTGCTTCATATTTACTCTAAAACACTTTCTAGCACAGTGTTCACCCCAGGTAACCACATATTTTTTTTCTCCTGAAACATATGAGCACCGCTTGCCCGATTTTATATGGCCCATATTTTAAAGCATTTGGCAATATCACAGAGACAACTTCGTTTGGGCTTCAATGTGACATTTTACGTTTGCTTTCTTCTGGCTGTCCTCGTTCTTAAGGCATGCTAGATGGTGGACCTAAGACACTTTTATTCATATATAAGTATGTGCTGTTTCTACTATGTTGATATTGCATGAAAGCATGTTGTATGAGTAGTTAATGCAAAGGACTACAGAAATGAAGTGCTGTACTTTCACCGAAAGTGACCAGCGGACCTTTACTGCATGGTGGTCACCACAAGTGACCACTTCATATCTTTTGAACTTAGGTTTTTTGTTTCTTGCAAAAAATTCATTTACTGCAAAAGGTTTTGCCTTTTTTTTTTTCATGAAAACTCTGTTTCCTGCAAAAAATAGAGTTCTGTGCTCGAACGAGTTCAAGAACTCAAGGTGGACAAAATTTCTGTAGCCTCCTGCTACAATGCCTCTCATATACCAATCACACATTTAGGACATGAAACCAAACAATTGTTATTATTACATTGATTCTTTACAACAGTCTGTCACAGTGAGGTGGGGTTTGAGTGCTGCAGTGCTTTTGAGGTGTAAAGTGGCACTCATGATTGCACCATGTGGAAGGGTTCACCCGTGTTGAGCTAACCCTGCTGGTGCACCTAATTCGAAGGCTCAAATTCTCGCTCGTCTCAACGTATGAAACTTAGTCCAATTTGTCAGAATGCAGGATGTGTACATGTCTTTCAAACCCTTAAAAGGTCCCTAAACCAGCTTTATAATTTGTTAATGTTTGAAGTTGATGTGCGAATCATGTTCAGAATGCCGTCACGATCAATAATGCCAAACACAGCAGCACTATAAGCTGTAGGCACTGCACATGTTGCAAGAAACATTCCCTTCTCTTCGGTCGTTTCGGCCGGCTTCATCCCCTCAAGTGTTGGCGGTCACGTCAACATTTCATTGACTCGCCATCTACAAACCTGTTTGTCCGCTCACACCTAAGTGAGCTCGCCGCTCTCTTTTTTCTCGAACGGTGACCAGCACTCGGCCAGGAGGAGAGACGAGCCGACAAAAGAAGGAAATAACAAAATGAGCGAGAACCTCCTTTTTATTATCAAAGGCATGTAACTCCGCCATTATGGGCACCATTTTAAAAAATTCTCACAGGTACATGTTTGTTGTAGACTCACGAATGGCAACACCACTACTGAATTTCGACCTCTGGTTGGTTTAGGAGCCTTTTAAAGGGGTGTTGACCCTACTGTTTGAACCAGAGTTTCATCTGCTCAAAATAGCTATAGAAATGTACACTTTTTTAATGCATATTACTTAAAAGTCACTCAATTAATGTACATACGAGTTGCACAGTCTGTTTCACAGTTAGAGGAAATCTTGGAGTGCATGGCATCGCGGTGCGGCTAGCACTGCAGTCGCGTTCCGGCAGCAGCTCGCGCATGTGCAGGTGGTTGAAGAGCGCGGTGTTGAATTGCATCGTCTGCGACAGCGATGTGCGCTAGCCACATTGTTGGGCAGCCTGTTGATTTCATCATTTCGGCGGGAAATAGGCTAATATTTTGTACTAAACACTGTGTGATGCCGACCTATCAGCCTTCATTGGCGATAATGGGGGTTCTAGAAACAGTGTTGGACCATGCAAGTTGTTCGCTCCTTTGAAACGCCGTGGTACTGTGTTCGTTCATGTATATTTCTGCTTTGTGTGTGCACTGCAGTACGCTGTGACAAGGAAGACCATAATGAACATACCGGGCGTGATATTTATTTAGCGGCAAAGAAAAATGAACCACTCTACAGCGACTGTCGTGCAGCTATGCAGGTTCAATACAATAAAACAATCAAGACCGAATTCAGGAATGCTAAAGGTCAAGATAATGACCTGTACGTGCTTCTTCTTGACAACATTCATTACATGAGGTAGCAGTCACTAACTGGCATGAAATTCAAGCGTGAAGCTTCCAGCTTCACTTTAATACCTTGTCATGTGTCCAGCGGCAGTGTTTGTGGCGCTCATTTTGGATGGTACTGAGGCGTACAGTGACGCAATGAGCGATTACGGCCCATATACTTCAGTAACAATAAAATTCGCCCGCCAGCTGACAATGTGGCCATCACGCTTCAGGGTAGCAGACGACGCTGTTCAATTGTTCAGCATAACGCTCCTGAAGCGACTGCCGCACTGGCTGTATTATGGCCACACCGCTATGCCACTTGCTACAAGATTACCCCTAAGTGTAAAATAGACTGTACATGTTGTGGACGTTTGTGTTACATTGTGTAATGGCTGCACCTTTAAAGGTGACTGACACAAAAATATTTAGCTGTCAGTTTTTTGTATTTAATGATAGGCTAAGCTCTCACAAACATTGAAAACACACTGGTAAGCGTAAGCACACTATGAAGAACTAGTTATGTATTTATGTTATCAAAAGCTAGTTTCAGTTCCCTGATGTCACAACATGCTGTAAACTTCTCATCACATGTTCATGCAAGATGTCATGAGTTTTTCATGGCCACTCCACTCTGTGCTTTCGTTAGTGATGCACAGGCCACCATTTTGAAGTGCCTGACATCTTCACAACTAGGCACACTGGAGCATGAAGTGGGACACTGTAGCCTGACATCACGGTAGTGTCAATGTCAGTAGGTCTTCCATGTGAAAATCTCTGTTAATGTCAAAATAAATTGTTTTATTAGCGTTTGCTGAACTTCACACTTTGGCACAGCTATTCTTTATTCAGATTTATTTGGCTGAGTAAACTTATTTGCTTATTCCTGTCAGTGCACATTTAATTTCATATTACTAACCGCTAGTGCTTTCCTGTATTACTCAAATACAAATACTATTTATTGAAGAGTAATTACCCAAATATTCTACACATATTCAATCCATCGCTTTCAGCACCCAATCCAGTTTTTAATGGGTATCATTCTTACACGCCACTCTCTTGCATGCTGTGTCACAAAGAGGGCTTCTCGCATCTCTTTGCAAGCGCCACATGTGATGCTTTTAATTAGATGATGCATGACAAAACTACATGGTTACTACATATACTGAAACTTTTGTTATTAATATTTTCAGCATCCAGCCAGGAACTTTCGGAATGCAAAGATAAACTTGAGTGCACCGAAGACGACGCTGAGAGGAAATAAGAAGTTTCTGAATAAGATACTTGAACAGCTAAGTGGAAAAGGTGCTAGACGAAGTGGCCGTGCTTTCTCACGTTTGCACTTGTAGAGTCTCAGCCAGGAACTTTTGGAATGTATAGATAAATTTGAGTGCACCGAAGACGATGCTGAGAGGAAGTTACAAGTTGCTGAAGTAGATACTTGAACAGCGAAGTGGAAAAGGTGTTCACAAGAAGCATCAGACACCTTTTCAGTGGTGATGAGAGGTCCGGTCGATTCACCTGTACCACATGAACCAGTTTATAAGGTGCTGCACCTTGCCATTCGTTTCGGCGGCGCAGCATTGATGACCTCTGCACCCTGCCATTTGTTTCGAGAGGTGCAGGGCTGGTTCATGATTTTTCTGCGCCTCTTATGCTGACGGTGCCGGCTTGGTGCAACCGCGCGTGCCGCTGAGCAGACAATGCAGCACTTTGGTGTTGGCAGTGTACTTGCCTCCACTAATGTGATGTGTTTTTCCAACATGTTTGCACCTTATAAACTGTACGCATGTGCGGTTTGCCATTGGTCAGTGTTAGCTAAAGGGTATAAACTAAGTGAAAAGAAATAAGGCCTGCACCTTGTCAGCACATCGTGATTCGTTTCAGGTGTTGCACTGTGTCCACACCACTGAACTCGTACTGAACAATATCTGAACTTTGCGAGCACAACCGTGAACCGATTTCGATTGGTGCAGGTGAATCGAATGAACCTGTAATGTCGCCATCATCACTGGAGGGGTTGTCAACTCAAAGATCAGGTTGACAAGCTGACACATTTGTCTAGTCACTTATACTGCAACTGATATGCGACCTAAAGGGATACAGTTTTTTGATGGAGTGTGTTCCCTAAATGCTATATAAATCACATGAGGTCTCATCTTTGACTATTTGTTCTGTGATATCCTGAGTGCAACCACATCGTCTTTCTTTAATAGTTCGTTGCTTGATGATTCCTTGGCAACACTCAGTTTGATATTCATGCTTGGGGGTCTTTGCACTAGATAGAAGCGAGCCATTTAATATTACTTGATGGCAATTCCATTTAAGCTGTCAGTTCTGAAGCCTGATCGTTTTACCTAATAGCTGCACACTAGTCAATTGGACTGAATATTCATATTGCTGTGTCAAACATGGGCAGTAAAAATTGGTTGCCTGGGAAGCTCTTTGGAATCACCGTCATTAAAAACAGAGCAGGCTTATTGCCAGTTGTTCTCATCTCTTTGATCCACTGAGAAATATTTTATGCAAGGCCCCTGTGAAAAATCGAAAGAAATCATTGGTTTAAAATTAGGTTGTGTACTTTCTTGAAGGAATTCTTAAAAAACAAGATTTACCGACCAACTGCAAGTTTGTAAGGTTGCTTTTAAGACATGATGAATGGTATCAAAACTTGCACCGTACTTGACTGCTGCTAATATCGATCCTAATTATTACAATTAAAGTAAAGTAAGGAGTTCTTTTCTTTAATAAAGAGGCATCTGGTTTACATTTTCTTCACGATAAGAAGAAAACTTCCAGAAGGGCTCATGGTTTGTTGAAACTGTTTTTAGGTGGTTTTGTCTCCTTACATAGTGAACAACAAACCTCACTCTTAGCCTTGCTGTCGAAAGCCAATCAGGATAGTTTCATTTTTTGATGCCAAAGCTGAAATATTCGGAAAAAGGTATATTGGTAGTTAAAATAAAGCTGCTTGGAGGCCTGTTTGAAAATATGCGAAATAAAATTTTTGTAAGACACTTTCCAGGCTTAAGTCGAGCAATAAAGAGTCGATGGCATACCTCGCCAGCTATGCAGTTTTGACGCTGATACAGCAAATATAGCTGAACTAACTTATAACGATACTGGTTAAGATTATATCAGTTATAACCATGAAAAGCTGCTGCACCATCAACTTTTACATGTTTTCTATGGTGAAATGCACTACTTACAGCAATGTTTGCATGCCGCATTATCGGTTATAACAATGAATAATGGCTGTAGGGTGTCCGTGCAGAATGGTAATAGAATGCGAAATTCTCGAAAGAAAAGACGCAAACGAGAATTCCTGCTGAAACCCCACCTAAGCTACAATGTTCCCAGCTCCTCTTAGATCTTACAGTATGCTTCACTTTAAAATTGGCAGTGGGGCAAAGCTGTCTTTTAAAATCCACCATGTTTTGACATTGATGGCTTCTATTCATTTGGACACTAGAAGGTTCGGGCTGCAGCAAGTATCAGCGTACCGAAACTTCAGACATAGTGATACATTGGCTCTATGGGGCTTGTGGCAGTCCCGTCAAAGCGTCTGAATTTTCAAGCATGTTCGAAAAATTGGCATCTTTGTCATCCTTATAACTGATATCAGTCAGAATATCCCACCCTATATAATAGTTTTTTTTCAAGAGAGCCTGCAGTCCGCCTGTTTTGCTTTATATCTTCGCAACCCATTTATAGCAATTATAAGTTATAATGAAATTTTCATAGCCCTTGACTATTGTTATAAGTGGGTTCGACTGTATTGTATCGTCATGATTGTCCTAATTTTTTGGTGTAAAATGGCACATGTACTGAGCGTCCAGGTTTGATGTCCAAACATGCGCTTCCAATAAGGCTGCCACATTCCATGGCCCGTGCAATGATGTCGGAAGCAGAGTTTTTTTGTTAGAAGACTGCCTGTGTATCAAGTAACCTATGTGTCACTGAACATAGATGAAAGAAAGTCATATTTCTTTGGTAGCCGGTTGGGCTAAAAAGTATTGCATTGATTGCAATATGAAAAATGTTAATTGGTTGCAAGTAATCAGTAGCATGTATTTGATTACCTGCAAGTCAACCACTAATGTGTTTTCAAGAGATTTTGCAATGTGGTTTAGGTGACATGCAGTCCTCTTAAATGTTGCAAAAATAAGACATGTGATATAGAGAGTCGAAACATTACTGGCAGCAACTTGTGTCTTTTCTTTCTGTAGAACCATGTCACTGTTCAAAGAAGTTCAATGAAATTCGGGAGATTAATGTTTTATGGGTCTTTGTTTCGATCCAACATATTCAGCATTCATGTTTTCATAACTAAATATAGCACACACCCAGTGTTGCCACTCTAACTAACATGTCCTCCATTAAGATGGAGTTATTCATAGTTTTTCTTTGCTTTATCAAGAAAGCAGGCATATAGTAATAAAACTATGAAGAAAAGCGGCCCAATCTGATTAATTATAAGCATTGTGAAATATATTCCTAAAATCATATACGTATCTTCTCAATGCTTCGTCACTCTTTCTGAATGGGCTGGTTTCTATCGTTGACTAATTGAAAGCTGGGGCACTTGGTGATGGTTCTTAAACATGAAACACCAGGCAGCCCCAATGTGAACAAAGAAAACAAAAAGACAAACCACAGTGCTGTGGTTTTTCCTTTACCTTTTTTTGTCTACCTCATAGCTTCATCTTGTTTCAATATGCTCAAGCTTTCTATTGAAATTGTCACCATCAAGCTCACTGACTCTTAGAAGTGAAGCAGTGTAGCAGACACAAGCTTGACGGTCTGCATTCCAACTTTGTCGCTTTGGTGTTAATTCTTGCACACTTTGTCACTTTTAAATACCTTGTATAATAGCTCATTCTTAAAAGGTTTACCTGTGCTAATACAAACAAGAACATCGCAAACTTTCTTTTTACTATTTCTGTGTGTATTAATGTAGTTAAACCTTTAAAGAATGAACATTAACCAGAAGAAGTTAATGGTCAATAATGACCATTAAACTCTTCTGCTTCATTAGTTCAGTCATTCCTTTTCTCTGGACTTCTACTTTTGTGTGTTACTTTGCATCAGTTACTGTGGTTGGAAGGTTAAAGTGTGGGAGCATCAGTGTGTGTGCTTTTTGTTTGGTATGTGAGGCCAAATAGCGCTAGCGTGAGTGCAGCGCAGTTCATCCAAGGTGCTCTGCAGCAACCAGTTTGAGAAACGGGACAGCTTTGCGAGTTTCAGACTGAACAGTGTGGTGTGAATGATGGGCCAGACCTGAGCATCGCAGTTCTGACCCTGTTAAACTGGTCTCAATCGGGCAACCAGCATTCCGTAGCTCCTGTGGGCCTGTAATCATCATGTCCGTTGCCGGCTGAACCAGGACGGCACCGACTGAGGAATAGGATTGCGTCTTTTCTTGTTGCTGCTGTGGAAGGCAACGCCAGGATACTCTGTGACTTTTACCCCTTCCCTCATCGGCCAAGCCCAAGATTCCCCCATATTTCGATTCAGCCACGGCAAGCTTACACTTAGGGTCAGACTTGAGAACACAATCATGCCTGGTGCACCTAGAACAGCCACGGCAGCCGAACTGTGAGTGCTGCAATATCTCATTGCTGTTCATGGTGTAAGTGCTATGACCTTGTATGTTTATCTTTGTGTATTTGTGCTCTGTCATCTCTGTTTACATGCGTATAAAAGACTTCCTCTTTACCTCTCAGTGTTTCTTCCCAATGTTTGGTTGACCTGCATTGCACCTTTTAAATGCAATTACACATTTCGTCTTGTTGATCATATAGAAATTATCAAGCGGGACCTACTCGTGTTCATCATTGAATTTCTACATTCACCGTGAACAATGGCGGTACACTGCATGTCTATATTAGATAATTTTACCTGCGTTACAAGCATTTAACTAAAATAGTTTAATCAATGCTTGCTAAAGTTCAAGTAAACTTAATCGAGCTTTAACTGTGCCAGAAAAGGCACTCAAATACTGGCATGTATTAGCATTTGGGGCATGTCCACTTCTTTTTACAATCACTGCCACACTTCATGAATAGTGCATGATGAATATTACTGTACGTATGGTCAAATATGAGAATATAATGCTTATTTATTTCACTCTTCACATTTTTTTTATCATTGCAATCATCATTTCTTTTGCACTCTTCTTGAGAACTTGAACATTGTGTGAGATCCTTGGATGAGGATCTTCTTGGTGGTCTTGCCGAGAATATTCACTTCAACGACAGCAGTCTTTCTGCTGTCGTTGAAAGTGACCCAGCTGTGTGCTAGGTCACTCGGAAAACGATTAAGATCGCATTCCCAATTCTTGCTGGGGCCGAAAACCTGCTATGAACACCAGAGTTGGTGACAACTCACAAAATTACCGAGAATAGCACAAATTCATTCATTCTTATCTGAATGTGTCCATGAACTTGGTACATGGGAACTTTTGTTACTGAATGAACAAAAACAACAAAACAGCATGGAATTCGAAAGAACAGTGGTACAGCAACAGCACTAAAAAAAGAACAAGATTAAAGCAAACACTATTATAAATGTGGAACTGCAAACATTAAAAAAAATTTGTAACGTCAGAGTGACAAATTCTATTCTCATGAAAAACCCTGAAATTACACAAATGTTGGTGTTAATATTCTCACATGTATACTAAAGAACTGAGACAGCCAGAACTGTTATTTGAGACTAAATAGGAGCTCAGGCCTAGCCAGTGAAAGCAGCGACAATGTGAAAGCAGCCTCTCGTGCTTAGCACTGACGATGTGTTTGCCGAGCTTTGCATGACCCACTACTTCTTCATTACATATTTCCCCCTCACTGAAGCCAGACCCAAATAGGTGTTCTAAGATGTCGTGCGGATAAGCGGTTCGGGATACGGTTTGGGACGATCGACGTGTACGATTTCCCGGCCTCGGCGACGCAGGCCCGCCGTGGGCGTGAGGGGTTTGAGGAGGTGGTTGACAGTGGAAGTTTGCTCTATGACGCAATAAGGTCCATGGTACCTGCTGACGAACTTTGTAGGGGTACCAGGAACAGCAGTGGGAGGCACCCACAGCCAAACAAGAGAGTTGGGTGAAAACTGGTAGTTGGACCGCCCATCGTCGTGATGAAATTTCTGTAGCCCTTGTTTTTGTGCTGTAAGAGAGCGAGACATTAATCCGCATACTGGAAACTGGTGTGCCTTTGGATGAGTCGGGTTGGTAGGGGAGAATGGCGTCAATTGGAGATGATGGCTCTCGACTATAGAGTAAAAAGAAGGGAGAAAAGCCTGTCGTCGCTTGAGGTGCCATGTTGTAAGCGTATGTCTAGTAGGGAAGAATAAGATCCCAATTGGTGTGAACGGAAGCAACATACATAGAAAGCATGTTGCCAAGAGTGTGGTTGAAACGTTTGGTCAAGCCGTTTGTTTGTGGGCGATATGCGGTAGTGCAGCGGGAAATCACGTATATGGCATTCAGCGAGAAGTTCTTGAATAGCGTCCGCAAAAAAGACGCGGCCTCGGTCGCTCACAAGTTCGCGAGGAGTGCCGTGATTCAGAACAAAACGAAGCAGCAGGAAAGATGTGTCACGTGCTGTCGCGGCTAGTAGAGCGGCCGTCTCTGCATACCTCGTGAGATGGTCAATCGCTGCAATAATCCAGTGATTCCCAGCTGATGTGTATGGCAGACGATCATAAGGGTCTATTCCAACCCGATCGAATGGTCGCACTGGGCACGGTAACGGCTGCATCGGTGCAGTAGGGCGGCTAGGATCGCGCTTGTGGCGTTGGCACTTTGTGCAAGATGGAATGTACTTTTGAACGAATGTGTATATGCTGTGCCAATAAAGCCGAAAACGTAGCCTGGCGTAGGTTTTAAACAAACCGGCGTGTGCACACTGCGGATCGTCATGGAAAGCAGCACATATGCTGGCACAGAAATGCCTGGGTATGACGAGTAGCCATTTGCGGCCGTTAGGTTGGCAGTTGCGGCGATAAAGGATTCAGTCACGAATGGCGAAGTGAGAGGCTTAATTGTCAGTGCAGCGCTCGAGACGGTGGGCGGGTGAGTGTTTCAGAGAGGTAATTCATCGGAGACGTAAGCTATGAATCTTTGCGCTGCTACGCAGCCATGTTGAAGGGTCCTGATAGTGTAAGTAAGTTGTCTTGGATGGAGACAGTAGAAACAGGAGAACGCGATTGAGCATCACCATCGAAGTACTTCTGGCCTGAGCGATAAATGACACGGATGTCATACTCTTGGAGTTGTAAAGCCCATCGTGCCAAGCGTCTGGAGGGATCCTTGGGGGAGGATAACCAGCAGAGCGCGTGGTGATCGGTAACAACATCGAAGGGACGGCCGTACAGATAAGGTCGAAATTTTGTAATGGCTCTGATGATCGCTAGGCATTTTTTCTCAATTACTGAATAATTTGCTTCTGTTTTCGTAAGAGTCCGGCTCGGGTACACGGCAACATATTCTTTATAACCAGGCTTTCGTTCGGCAAGTACAGCGCCAAGACCGACACCGCTAGCATCCGTGTGAATTTCTGTGGGTGCGCTTGAATCAAAATTACGCAGCATGTGTGGTGATGATGATAATGGTAGATTTTAATGGCGCAAGGGCAACTCAGGCCAAAGAGCGCCAAACACAGATGTGTGGTGTTGTAAGCAGTTCACGGAGCTTCGCAAAGGCACTGTCGCAGGCTGGAGACCACGCAGATAGAATGCAGTCTCCCTGAAGTAGGTCTGGCATAGGGGCCATGATCGAGGCGAAATCCCGGATGAAGCAGCGTAAGTACGAGCAAAGCTTAAAGAAACCACCCAGCTCCTTGAGAGACGCGGGCCTCGGGAGCTCGCGAACAGCACGTAGCTTAGCTGGGTCAGGGATAACGCCATCCTTCGACACGATGTGTCTGAGAATGGTCAGCCTTCGCTATCAACTCGTAATCCAATAAATGCTTCATTATAGCTTTGTATTTCATGTGTTCAATATTCTTACACGATATTGATGTAAGCGAGATAGGTCTATAATTTGTGACGTCTTCCTTGGAACCTTCTTTGTGAATTGGGACTACATTTGCTATCTTCCAGTCTTGTGGCAGCTGACCAGTACATAAGGATTTTTCAAAGATCAGATAAAAGAAAAGTGCAAGGGGGTGAGCACCTATTTTAGAACTCTCGGAGAAAACACCATCAGCACCGGTAGCTTTACTTTTGTCAAGATTCCCGAGCAAGGCCTCAATGCCGCGAATATTAATTTCGAGTGGTTGCATAAGGGAACACAACTATCTTGCAAGGGTGAGCTCAATGCAGACTTAGGAAGAAAAACTGATTGAAAGTAATTATTTAAGCACGTGGCTTTTCCTGCGTCATCGGAAAGAGTGCTGGTCATTGAAAATAAGTTCGTTTATTCTAACGGGATCAGACCCACAACCCTTTAAATACTGCCAGAAAGGTTTAAGATAAAGTCTCATATTTTCATTTAATCGTTTAAAGAAGAGCTGCTTTGCATTCTCTGACGCGTCTTTATATTACGCGTGTTAGTTCCTGTAGCTTTTTCAAATGAACTTTACCTTCAGTTTTCTTGTGTCTTTTGAATACGTGCCTTCGTTTCTTAACTAGCCTCAGAATATCATAAGTCACCCATGGCTTTTTACGCTTCATAAGCTTATCCGAGTCAATACTCGGTATGAACTGCTTTGAAAATCCAAATAACTTGTTTTTAAATATATTCCACAAGTAATCTGCACTGTGTTCTTCTGCCAAACACTCAAATAACGGCAAATAATCCAGAATCCTTGCGGAAGTTGAAGAATAGTCGCTTTTATAAAAAAAAAACACCTTTCTACTGGTATGCTTTCTTACTCTCTGAATTTTATTCGAATACCTGCTACAACAAATTGATGGTCGCTAATCCCTGGAATAATATCAACATTACTTACTACATTTGGCGAGTTACAAAAGAGAAGATCAAGGGTGTGACTAAGTCTTGTGGGTTCCAAGACGTACTGTATCAACCCAAAAGTATCAACAATGTTTTTTATTGCTAGGTTAGTTTGGCACGAGTGCTACCAATGACGGCTTGGTGATGGAAGAGAAAATCCCAACCTAGAATGATGACGTGAGAACAGTGTGGGAGTACTACGAACTGTACTGTGTAGGGTGCTTTTTGACTTATAAGTGTCGCGGTACACGTGGTCACAGGCTGCACAGGCTGTGCAGTGGCAGTATGAAGACGCGAACCCAAGTATGGCGTCGTCACTTGTCGAATCGGACGGCAAACTTTTTGGGCGATTACAGAAATGGCAGCACCAGTAATAATAAGGGCAAGTACTGGTACACCTTCAAGAACGACATTAATTACATTCGGCGGCAAACGAAGAGGGCTTGTGCTTTGCGGCGAAAACGCAGTGCTTGCTTCGGGAACTTCATCATTAAGTTTTCCGAGTGGATTGTAGGGGGCGTCGACGCATCGGGGAGGGCGAGCGACGAGGTTGGAGAAGGAGATTGGCGATCAGAAGCTGGTCGATGGCTTGGTCGAGGAGGGTGCGATTCGGGGTCTGGAGTGTAGGGAAACGTGTGGTCGTACTCGTACAGACGTGGGTTTTCACGTTAGTGGAGTGGTCGGCAACGGCACAGATGTGCGAGGTGTCAGGCTAGACCACACGAAAAGCAGATCGGTCAGTTGTCGGCACTGCGCTATGGATTAGAGACTCAGTGGACTGGAGGTCGTGGTGGCTGGGCGGCATAAACAGGAGCAGGCAGTGGAGGTGGCGCTCAGAACGTCTGTGGTTGTGGTCGTGCTGCTGCTTCGGCGTACGTCAATGGTGCATTGACTGGTGGCACTAGCTGCGGAGGAAGGACCTTAGACACTTGGTTTTGTATAATAGTCCGTAGTGTAGGGCTAAGCGGGGCACTCACTCCGGTAGGCCGGAGATAAGCGAGAGTTGGCGGGCAACTTCTTCGCGCACAAAATCTTTGATCTGCGAGAGGAGGAAGGAATCTTGTGAGGGAGTTAAGCTGGACATCGATTCCTGAAGTGGGACAGCATGGCGGGTGACAAGATGTTGCTGGCAAAGCTCATCATAGCTTTGGGAGAGCTCAGTAACTTGGGCGACAGTAGCCGGGCTTTTTGCAATGAGCATCTGGAATGCGTCCTCGTCGATACCCTTAAGAATATGCTTGATGCGGTCCGCGTCTGGCATGTTCGCATCAACGCGTTTGCACAAGTTAATGACGTCCTCTGTGTAACTGGTGAAATTCTCACCAGGCAGTTGAGATCTTGGCTGAAGGTGCTGCTCCGCACGAAGTTTGCAAACAGCAGGACGACCGAAGACTTCACTGAACTTTGTCTTGAATGCTGTCCAAGGTTGGACCGTCGGTTTCATGGTTCCAAAGCCACAAGTGGGCAATGGCACTGAGGCAAATGCCAACGGTGGCCAGTCTCGTGGCTTCGTCTAATTTGTTCAAGACACTCACAAGTTCGTAGGTAGCCAGCCAGTTACAGACCTCATGATCGTCAGTGCCGCGGAATATGGGAGGGTCCCGCTGACAAACCGGGCCGGAGCACACGATGGCTTGGGAAGCCATAAATGGAGGGCTCGTGGCAGATGCAGTGGTCATGATAGCAGGTCGAGTCCAGCTTCGCAACTCTAGGATTGCGAGGAGACCCAGCAAACTCCACCAAATATAATAAAGAACTGAGACAGCCAGAACTGTTATTTGGGAACAAGTAGGAGCGTAGGCCTAGCGAGCGAAAGCAGCGGGAACGTCCGGGCCGAGCATCTCATGCTTATCCCTGACGATGTGTTTGCCAAGCCTTGCATGACCCACTACTTCTTCATTACACATGTTGTGTTAGCAAATTTCGAGGACATATATATATATGTATATATATATATATATATATATATATATATATATATATATATATATATATATATATATATACATACATATATATATATAACTTTGCATAAGGTAATGGGTCCCTACAATCATATTGTGTTACTTTCCTCATAAATATGTGTTCTGGCAGCAGTACAGAAAACAGAGCATGCGTGGGCATGCGTGCACCGAAGTACAGTACGTAGACACACATGCCCATATACACTCAAAGTTCGATATAACTAAGTTGCATCTTTCACGAAAATAAGTTCGTTATATCCAAAGTTTTGTTGTGAAGATTTGTTCCTAACACTATATATATATTATGCAAGGCTATTTTTCATTTACTTCTTTATAATTGATATTTCGTTACGTCGAGGTTGGAGTGTATAGCTATGCTACTGGTGGGATATGTTTGTCACGCAATCGAAGTAAAATCTCTGGACAGAAAATCCGATGTGTACATGAGTTGAAATGCTTTACCCATTGTGGTGTAATGGCAGTTTTGCACTGCTAAGCTCTACGATGGAGGCTGGATTGCTGACCGTTGCATTTCAGGAGGAGTGAAATAGAAAACTTGTGTCATTACATTTACGTGCACAATAAAAATCTCTAGTAGGGAGAAACTAAGGTTGCCACTAAGGTGTGCCTATTACCTATACAATGGTTTTGGGATATGTCATGGTAGAACCATGACATATCCCAAAAGGCTGGAGTGATCCAAGTCTCGCCTGGATTAATGGCTTTAGGTCCGGTGAGAGCCATTCATAGAATACTTTGGACCGCACAGCTCCATAACATCCTCCACATAGCACTTTTCACACAATTTCATACAATTCTAGTTTTATGGTGTACATTTGACCTTGAGTATACTAAATAAAACTCGCTGCCCGCAGAGTTGGTTTATACTTGCAAGGAAAAAATAGTTGCATGCAAACTGAACAAGGTATAGACGAGCATAAGCTTTCAACTGAAAGTTGGAAGTTTGCGCTCGTTGGTATACCTTCTGTGTCTTTGAAAAAGTGCATCGTGAAAAAGGTTGCAAGAACAAGCATGAAAGCAGGTATATTGAGTGCATTGATGATGTTTTTTATTAAATCCCTCTCAAATGTGTTGAATTTAATGTAGGTCAGATGGGTCATTGTGCTGACAATGGGATATCTAAGAGAGCATGCCATTAATGCAAAACAAGCAGAAGATGATTGGCTAGCCATCCACTGTCTGCCTGCACGTGTTCGTCGGTTTTTGAAAAAAATGCAACGCAGTGATCAAACAGCTTGATTGCTTCGCACCAAAATTGTTGAAGCGTATCGAATTGTACATGCGGGTGACTACTGTGTCAGCACTTCGTCAATAGCACTGTTTTTCAAGGAACTGAATTATCTACGTAAGAGATTTTCTTGTAGTCTGACTTGGGCTATAGGTGGTCTGCTGTGTCCCGTCACATGGCAATATGGAAGTAGTTAATCTCTGTGTTTATAAGGTGGTGAATTGTTCGCATTGTGGAGGGTCACTATTGTGTGCGTTACCTTTCTGTGCGCCTTGTCATTTTCGCGCTTTTTCTGAGCGTGCCGTGACAGTTTGTATGCAGCAGTTAAAGGACCTTTGACAGTGAAAGTTTTGTTCGCGATTTTTTTTTTCGGGGACGTTTGTAGCTTTGCGTATGGTAATGCCGAAGTTGTATCATAAATGCTCTAATGCATATCGTGTAATTTATGCTAGCATTGTTAATTCAGAATCATTTTGCGTCAGTTCGAAACGTTCGCCTAAATACGTACTATATTCACAAGATCGAATCCCGGCTGCGGCGGCTGCATTTTCGATGGAGGCGAAAAATTATGTACGCCCGAGGGCTCAGATTGGGGTACATTTTAAACAACCCCAGGTGGTCGAAATTTGCTGAACCCTCTACTATGGCCTCTCTCATAATATTATAATGGTTTTGGGATGTTAAAGCCCACATATGAATCAATAATTTTGGTTCACGTAAAGTTGAGGGGGTGACGACGAGAGCTCACACATGTAAGCGGCTAGATTAATATATACGTAGAATGACGCCAAAATGGCTTGCAGTACGCAAAGAAATGCTTCGCATTTAAGAAAACATATTTATTCTGGTGAAACCGCTGCTCAAGCATGCTAGGTCGGATACAGTATAGGGAAGCCGCATGTCGATGGGAGCGAAATAAATTACTGAATCTGAACTTCCAATCCAGCCATAGTAAACTGGCTGTGTTGGAGCCCAACTCGTTATGCCGAGTACAACTACGTCAACCGAATGGTGAGGGCTATGACACTTTTCTGTTCCCTGTTTTGAATTCTATACAAGCATGCATGTTCAGACACAATCATGCAGTTATGACTGCTGGATACAACACATTCCACAAGACACTGCTTCACTTCATACGTAACTCCGGCCTAATGGCGCTCATTTATACACATATACACACAAAATATTATGCCTGAAGGGTCAGTATTTGTCGCAAAAAGTATGTTTACCGTTATGTGTCTGTGTAATGGCATGTCTCTTGAGCCTTACACGTGACAGTGTTGCTCGGCTGCTGACAAATCAATTATCAAGCTAAGGGGCATGAACGGACGCTACGGGGTAAGAGGACTGCGTCGCTCGTGTAGCAACTGCGAACTTTGATCACTGGCCGAGGTCTCGATACAGATCAGTGGACAAATCCTACCCTTGTAGGTGCTGTGCTTTCATCGTTCGCCTTGCTGTGAAGTCATATACAGCTCGAAAAACGTTCCGCTAGGTGAAGTGGCCGTGCTTTCTTACGCTTGCGTTTGTATAGAGTAACGCCACTTTGGATCCTAAAGGAATTACCTTATAGCCTTGCTTTGTCTAACATTCTTATTTGTTGCTGTCTCATTGCTTCGCCATTGTGGTGAAACTTTTTTGCACGTGTCACTTCAGCATGGTATATGATGCCTGGCACCAGGCAGTGAATACCTTTCGCTTGTGCTCGAAGGCTTAATTTGGGCCCTTTAGATGGCGGACCCTAGTCCGGCCCTGGTAGCTGTCAAACGATTCTTATAGCAGTGTCCTATACGTGGGCCTCACAATAAGCTTCACGCAGCACCCTTAAGGCAATCTCGCGCAATGATGGTTTTCTAGTGTACATTTCACCCTGTTTGTAGCTTTGCATTGACGGTCGGCTGCGGTAGATCAATGCCTATGGTGCACTGAGGTGGGTCCGATGGTCGCGAGTTCGATTCTGGCCGCGTGCAGCTGCGCATTTCAGCGGAGGCGAAAAGGTTGAGGACTGTGTGCTGTGCGATATCAGTGCATGTTGAAGAACGCCACATGGTCAAAACTTCGGGAGCCTTCCACAACGGCGTCTTTCATAATCAGGTCGTGGTTTGTGGACGTAAAACCTCAGATAATAATAATAATAATAATAATAATTTCGAAGTTCCCCATTGACGACTATCTTTCCATTTGGTCGTATCACAGCTTTTGCCTTGAAGTTCTCTATCGCCATCAATGGGAAACTTCAAAAATTATTTTCTTCCTTAAAACAAAAATATAATGAAGAAAACTTGTCACATAAAAAAGAACTGCTCATTTGCTTTTTAGTTGGGTCAAAAGGCGATTTTTAACTGGACCACCACATGGTGCCAGTCGCGTCCCAATATGGACAAAAAATGTCGATTATATTGAATTTGCGATTTTTTCACGTAAATTTTGACAACTTGAGCGGTCAAAATGTATTTTTGTCTACAAAGTATACCTTCTTTTGAGTAAGTATTCATTGTTCAGATATTCATACGAAGTGCAGTATTGCAAAAGAAAAATGCAGACATAACACATTTTGGCTAAATTCTTGGAGGCGCATGAGGCAGAAAAATTGCATTAATATTACTGAGCTTCAAACACCTTGCACAATCACCTTTACTTATGCACACTAAATTTTGGGCAGAAAGGGTGGTAGCATTAATATAAATGTTTTCCCAATCAACACCCAGACGACATTCTAGAAAGTTCAAAAAGCACTGACGTGACCAAAATTTTTTTCTGTGCAAAATATTCTAGCAATTTACTCTCCTCAATGCAGTAATTTAGTGCGACTTCCTTCCAATACATTTGAGATGGTCGACAGATCGGCTGGGACGTTTGGCATAGAATGACCTAACAATAAACTCCAGAGCTGCACGTATGGCAGAGAGTTCTGCCGTTGTCGATGACGTCAAATGCGACGTCTTGAATTTTATTGTGATGAACTTCACGGAAATAATTACCGCCGCTGCTGAGCTTACTCAAGTAACAGAGCCATCCGTGTAAATTTGAAGGCGACCGTTGTGCTTCTCGTGCAGGAACAGCAGTGTGGCCTGTTTCAGGGCTAGATGCGACGACTAATTCTTCTTTTAGGTGCCAGGAATGGTAAGAACAGCTTTGAGCGGGTGTAAGCACCACAATGGCAACGGCAGTCTTACCGCATACGCGAAGTGCCATGGAAGCACTGCGCAATGCTGAGCTACAGTTGCGCTGAACGCTGAGTGGATCCCGATCTTAAGCTTCGTCTTCCCTCAGCAATATCTCGAGCTGAGGAGACTCTACCACCTGCGGCTTGGCGTGGCCTTCACGAATGCATACTCGCTTCGTATTGGAGTGGCCTGCACTTGCGTGCAATTGCTGCAGCTGCGAAGAAACAATCACCCATCTTCTGTGCGAGTGTACCCATATCAACGCGCCAAGACAAGAACTTACTGAAGCTCTAGATAGATTACATGATTGGTCTTTGTCGGGACAAGGTATTCTTGTTCATTGGTCGAGTCCATCCGTAGCCTAGAAGGCTTTGAAAGCTTTATTACGTTTTTTTTTTTTTTTTTTTGTGGACACTGGCTTCACAGACCGACTTTAGTGTCATACTTTCTTTTCTTTTTTTTTGATTTTCCTTTTTCGCTATATTTTGTCTTCTTACTCTTTGTAACATCTGTTTTCTATCTTCTTCTATTCACCTTACCCTTTCTCCCAAGAAGAGGGTAGCCAGTTTGTCTAAGAACTGGATAACCTCCCTGTCCTGCTTCTTTCTTTCCTCCTTCTTCGCACTGTGACCACTGCCCAAGCAAACTAGGTCGAATGCAAGTCGTGGCAGCCTAATGCTGGCAGTGGCTACATCGAGCCCTCAAGTTTTCGGTCCGGTTACAGTGAACTTGTAGTTGGTGCGTAGCTTAGCATCGCAACCACGCCTAATGCACCAAAAACAGCTACATCAGCCATGCTTTAGGTGCACATGTAGTGGCACTTTACTGTTCCAGGTAAAATTTCTACAACCTTATAAGTTATTCATGTGTCTTTCTGACCTGTATTTTGCCTGTATAAATGTCTATAAACGCCTTCCGCTTAGCGTCTCGGAGTTCATTCTGGACGTCTGGCTGACATCCGGCCACAGTTGCACATATTGTCTCACTGGAAATGCACGATTTGTCGGGCGGCTCCACTCTCATTTCACACCCAAGCTCTGAATGCATCATGTACAGTGGTAATACACTGCACGTCTGTAGCGGATATGTTTTTCCACCAATACAAGTACAACACTTGGAAGTTTTCTAGAATAGCCTAATTGAGCCTTAACTGCCGTTGAACAGGCTCTCGAACACCAGTATCCATTTGTATTTTCGCAACAGCTAGCACTTTACACACTGAGCTTTTACTTGAATAATATCCCGGCTTGGCTATACAACCATTATTTATCACAATTTGTAAATTTTGTATGATCACGCCAAATATTTCAGGACATTTTGCTCTAGAACAAGAACATGGTGTGAGATCCTTGCACAAGGATCTGCTTGGTGGTCTTGTCAAGAAATTCCATTTCAGCAAAAGCAGTCTTTCCGCTTGGATCCGCCGCGCGGGAGTTGATTAAGATCTCGTTTCCAAGCATTGCTGGAGCCAGAAACCTACGAAAAACATAGAAACCAGTGGGACATTGGAAAATGACCTAGAACGTTGCAAATTCACACTGTAATTCTTCTTGAAAGTGCCCACGGGCAACTACTTTTTTTATTCAAGAAGCGAAAACGAAAAGTCGAACCCTTTATGAACACTGGCATAGGAATGCATTGTAAAAAACGAAGTTCATATAGCAGAGAAGTTAGAGCAAGTCACACTTTCGCTGCTATGGCGAAGCGATGAACGCGATAGCATAACATAGGGAAGGTATCCGGAAGCAAGGCTAACAGCTAACTCCTTTAGTGTACGACCTGGCGTAATACTGCAAAAAACTAAGTTACATAAGGCAGCGAGGTCGAGGTGGGGAGCGAATGTCATGGGTTTCACTTGTCGAAATCGCGAGATTATTATGAGGAAGGCCGTGGTGGATGACAGCAGATATTTCAACCATCTGGTTGCCTTTAACGTGCACTGTCATCGCACATTACATGGTCTTCTAGCATCGCACCTTCATCGGAACGTGACCACCGCTGTCGGAATCGAACTCGAGAGTTTCGGGTCAGCATCCGAGCTCCGCAACCATGCAGTGCACGAAGCGAGGTGAACCTGTAGCGAGCGAAGCGACTTTCGTGCAGTCTATCGCTTCATCCTAAAGAGAGCAAGCGCGAAGGTGTGGCTCAGCCACTGATCCCTGTCAAGATAACCAGCGCGCGACCGATTCCGGCCAGTCGAATTACCCAATTTTATCCGAAGTCAGCTAGCGCCTCTAGCGGACCCGTGGTGCACTTTTCGCGCGGCGAAAGATGGCTGGCGCGCTTCGTTTGCGTCCGAGCAGCACTCATCCTAGTTCTCGCGCGCTTTTTCATTCGCACATCGAACAAAGGACGTTCAGGGCGATGCCATGACAATTTGAACTCTATACCGAACCCCGCGGCGACACCGAGGGCAGAAATGCCCCTCGAGCGCCCACACGTTTACTACAGCAATAAAACAAGCTCCACGTTAGATTCGAGTTCGACGAGCGACTACTACGCTGATACCAACTTTCGTTGTGAATATTGTTTGCTTTGCTGGGCGCAACTTCGCAGGAGAGTATAACGCTTACTTGTTTCACTCCATGCTGCCTTCTGCACCGTCACAACCTTGTGGCGAATATGATCGCTTAATTGTAAATGTCACAGTTTACATCACTGTAGCTTTTTTGTGTGTGAATGTTGTCTCTAAAAAGGACATCATTGTCCGGCGTGACCGTGTAGCGGTTCCGGGGCTCGGCTGCTGCTCCGAACGTCCCGCGTTCAATCGCGCCCGCATCGGTCGCATTTTGATGGGGGCGACAAAACCCGTGTGCAGCTGTGTTATGTCAGTGCAAGTTAAAGAACACCAGATGGTCGAAATATCCGGAGGTCTCTACAACGGCGTCACCCATATTCATATTTTGGTTAAACCCTAGATATTATTATTATTATTATTAAAAATGTCATCACTGGCGTTGATTGAATCATGCTACTTCGTGTGGTGCTGTACTGCTGGTCCATGTGTCGCGGTATCAACTAATCGAGTACCGGCCGCCGCAGCCGCATTTTGTCCGAGGCAAAAGGCTGAATACTGTGTATTTAGTGTTAGGTGGACGTCAAAGAACCCCCGGGGGGTCCCCATATATCCGGAACTCTCCATACGGTGTCTTTCACAAACTTATGGAGGCTTTGAGACGTAAAGGCTCGATAGTTATTATTAATAAGAATGCAAGTTGAAGGTATTTTTGTGTGTTTCCAGCCATAAAGCCTCGCAAAATATTATAATTGTGACTTAGCACATACCTGGCCTCGATGTTCAGGCTGGTGAACGACGTGCTCTCATCGTATAGCGTGGTCGCAGTCGCAAACGTGTACAGGTCTATCAGGATGAATGCCGTGCCAGTGTGCATTGCACCGTGCAGGTCGCAGTGCTCCTTTTCCAGCCGAAGCTCGAACTGGGCGACTCCCTTTTCCACCTTCACGATTTTGACCTGCGGCAAAGGCAATGAGAACGGTGTTGCTTTGGTTGGAGTCGACCATCCAGATGATAAAAAAAGTGCCGCCACATCCACGAAGTGAATGATGATGAGTGGGCGAAGCTCCGGAGGTAAACCTGGTAAACCATGAATCCTCCGTACATTTTGCCCACTCGATTTTATTGCAACGCTCCCCCTAGCGTACGTCGCCGCACTATATCGAACGATGACACGCGCCATATGTGGCATCATTCCTATTTTATAACACCTCGCATGTTTCATAATCAACTACACGTACCGCCGTCTAGTTTATAACATCTTGCATCTTTTGGATGGACGGACGGATGGATGGATGGACGGATGGATGAATGGATGGACGGACGGACGGACGGACGGACGGATGGATGGATGGATGGATGGATGGATGGATGGACGGACGGATGGATATGGCTGTACCCTTTAGATCGGGCGGTGGCTAGCGTAATACTTAATGCCGTCAGCTACAAGTACCGCCATCTAGTGAACACTGCAAGAACCGAACGAGAGGTGGCTACATACAGGGGACGCACAGCCCACGCCTTAAGGAGCTTCGCTCCTAAAACTGGGGTAAAGGTTGTCTTCGCGGCAAAAAAACAAGCTGAGCTCCCTTTGTAAAAGAGTTAACTACGAAGTATCTTTAGGTGTCAGGTGCTATAAGAATCACGCAAAGATGTTTGTAGAATGTATTATAGGCGTTGTGTATCTGATTTATTTACGATGTGGTCGATACTACATCGGTCAGACGGGTCGCTCTTTGAACGATCGCCTTAGGGAGCATGCAAACCTGATGCGCGGATCAGTGGGCAACCACTAGGCAATCACTGTTTGAATTCCGGGTGCATTACGAAGTTTGATGAATGCCAAGTGATTGCAAGATATAAGGACAATAGGGTGCGTGAAATATATGAAGCTTTTTTGATTCGCAAAGCAGGAACTGGGTGCTCCGTCAGTCAATCTGTTGAATAACGAATACAACAATCTTTCCAGTTAAGTTGCCGTTTCAAGATCGGAATAAGGTGGTCCGGCGCACGCGCCATCATTTGTCCTTTCTTCTGTGTGTGATCCCTTGACCTTCTTGACCGTATATATATTCCCGCCATCTGTGCAATAAAATTGGCTGTAAGTGTGCGCTCTGTCCTATCTCTCTGTTCTATCTTCCTTCTGAAACGCTCCCTGCGCACTAAGGAAGTATATTGCCGCAACATCTTGCCTGCATTCAAACAATGCGCCCATCACCGCGCGCACAGGGACATACATGCGCGCCGTCTAGTGTTGCACAGAGACGACGATGATGGCACGAGCACCCAGCTGGACCCGGGTTATGTGCGCCACGCGCTTGGTACTTCTGTGATTGATTGATTGATTGATATGTGGGGTTTAACGTCCCAAAACCACCATATGATTATGAGAGACGCCGCAGTGGAGTGCTCCGGAAATTTAGACCACTTGGGGTTCTTTGACGTGCACCCAAATCTAAGCTCACGGGCCTACATTTCCGCCTCCATCGGAAATGCAGCCGGGACTCGATCCCGCGACCTGCGGGTCAGTAGCCGAGTACCTTAGCAGCCGAGTACCACGGCGGGGCTCGGGACTTCTCTTGAAAAGGAAGAAGAAGGCGGCCATCTTTGGTGTTCGACTGACACGTTCGACGACCATAGTCACTTTGAGTTGTGAGCACAGGTTCGCCCTTTGATAAATACGTTTTATTACACCCCCGAGTCCTTCAACATCGCTACAATATTTATTTTAATAGATTCACGCTGGATGAGCGTGAACTAGCAATCACAGGTCGACACTTTCAGCGGGCTGCTCAAACACAAGGAAGGACGCTAGAAGAAGAAGAAGAAAAAAACAAGCACGTGTATTCACAGGACGAGCGCAAACAAACTGGCACAATTCTTACTTCAAATCGTGTTTGGGTCGCGCACCACCACCCGACGCTCCTACATGTTTTTTTTTTCTTCAAATGTGGGGCACGTACACCTCTACGCCTACTGCCGTGCAGTGTTGATCGACGCTTTGCTTACCTGGAGTTGCTGCATTTGCTAAAGGAGCCGTATACAGTAACTCTATGCTTCCCCGGCATACCACACGTCGAGCGGGCACAAAACTGGGCAACTTTAATGTGAGGATCAAGAGCAGCATTCAAACTGAAAACATAATCGGGCATCGTTGCTTTAAAGCGCGCCATTCTGGCATTCTAGGAGGTGATACAGCACACGCTGAAGCCCTTCTCAGCTCTACGAACTGCCAGTGGTAAATGGTGTACATAAATCGTTACCGTTAGCATGCCAAGAATGAATCGCGTGTGGCCTCTTTAACGCTGTCCGCTTGTGCAGCGAGGTGTCGTGGGTTGAGTCTGGGGGGCGCGCTTTCGATGTTTTTTTCTTTCGATTTATGTTCCTTTCTGGCTTTTATATCTATATACGCATGCATATACACATCTGAGACATAACGTCAGCGGCACCGTCAAGAACTGCTAAGAGTGTCCATATAAGGGTTATCGCCATAAAAGGACAATAAGAGGGTAGTAAGTTGTCCCTACAGAACAAGTTCGCATTGCCCTCGGCACCAGCTGACGCTAGTCAGTGGGTTTAAAACACCTTTCCTACACATCTGTGTTACTCAGAAGCCACTGGCACGAGTTTGCCCCTACTAATGGAACATTCCTGGAGATGCAATCACTTACGTACTATCGGGAAAACGAAGTCGCACGCAAACTGAGATTCTTCGTTGAAAATCTAGAAATCACAAATAAGATGCCATACCTTTTCGGTGAAATTCTTAACATACTTCAGTTTCTTCAGGTTGTTGGCAACGATCTGGTGAAAACATGGCATGATGCAGCGTTATCTTTGAAAGCATTTGATGATGATGATGATGAGCCTTCATCTTTGCTGGCACTTGAGCGCGTTCGAAAATGACCGCGCGCTCGCACTGCGCCGCCGTCAGCGACATTTAAATATTGTCACAAGAAACCGTTTGCATAGAGGAACGTAGTCGGTGGGAGCACAAAGCTATGTGAGAGTACAAAGCCGTCCCGTGGGGCCCCCCATTTCACGAGGCCGCGCCGACGAAAATTACGCCTTGAATGAGTTCACGAGCTGTGTTCAGCCCCGCACTCAGTTGGACCCATCGCTTGCGTCATTATTTAGAGAAAAATAGGTAAATATTTAGAGTACCAGTTACTCTACTATGGGAGAGTACAAAGTAGTAGTAGTAGTAGTGTGTAACCAGTCTTACATTTTGACCTCCAAGGTGGTGCCGGTGGGAAATTTCTTCTGTGCGTTGTTGAACAATAAAAAATTCGCAGCGTGCGCATCAACAAAAAGCTGAATTCTCCTGTCTCTCATTGCCCCCTAACCAGCCATTGGCATGTACATTGAGCACTATCGGACAAGAAAGGGTTGCTACGTTATACTCGCTGGGCGTAACCTCCTTGGTTTTAGAAAGGTTTAGCGAGCATTGGGCCGCAGTGCCATGAACACAGTGAACTAGTATATGCCATGAACTCGAGGCGGTTAAATTTGGGAAGTGAACACGAAGCGCAAGCCGTAAGAAAGTGTGCATGTGCCTCCTCTCGTTCAGTTCTTGGAATGTCCGCTGGATGGCTGTGCTTCTATATGGCGAAAATATGATGAAAAGATGCGAGATGGTGGTACTTGGAGTGTTGAATATATGGACGAATGGACATACAGACAAAAGCATGGACGGACGCATGGATGGTTGCACGGATGGATGGACGCATGGACGGACGGAGGAGCGGATGCATGGACGAAAGCAGGGACGGATGCACAGATGGACGTGCGGACGCACGAACAGACGCACGCACGGACGGGCGGGTGGACGCACGGGCGGCCACACAGACGCACGCATGGACGGACGGAAGCAAGAACAAATGGATGGACGGATGCTTCGCCCCACTTCCATCATTCACTTCGTGGATTTACTGCCATTTTTTTTTATTTCAAGTTTTGCATAGCTTATGTGCGCACAGAAAGATGGACAATGATGATCATGAGTATGTACAGTGCAAGCTGTTATTTACGGCGTGTGTTTAGAAAGAAGTCGTCAACGATTTTGAGTACTTCGTACTCAGCTATGGGAGGGCAGTGAGCCACCCCGAGTGAAGACAGCGTGTGTTTGGAAAAATTTGTTAACGATTTAGAGTACCTGGTACTCTACTATGGGAGAGCAGTGAGCCGTCACGTGGGCTCCGCTCATTAGGTTCTAATGCATGTGCATTATAAACGTGGGGGGGGGGGGGTTTAGAAAAAAGTGGGTAACGATTTAGAGTACGAGGTACTCTACTATGGGAGAGCTTAAAGCCGTCCCGTGGGCCTAAACGACGGGGGGGGGGGGGGGGGGGTTAGAATAATAAGTAACGATTTAGAGTACAGAGTACTCTACTATGGGAGAGCTTAAAGCCGTCCCGCGGAGATCAGAGGACGTCATTTGCCAAATAAGTGCTTTACGTGAAGATTGAGCAGCAGTGAGGGTCTTTTACCGTTAGTACCTTTAACAGCCGTGTTAGCAGGACTACCACAACAAAAGATTAGCAATAAATTATTGCAAAGGAAAATTGTGACTGACACGTACTATATACTTAGGCCGACTCCGCTTCGTGTTTTACAAAGGGCCTTTAATGTACTTTTGAAAAATTAGATCAATTTCCAACACAGTCTCTTATTTTTGTATTTACTTTGCACCGTCGGGACAACTGTGCCGCTTCTGAAAAAGAATGTATTTTTTGTTTTGTGTATTCCTTCATGAATGGTGATTATCGTCCGAAATCTCGAAAATGGCCGTGTTCCGATTCTGACAGCACGTAGACAGCCTACGCAGACAGCTTAGAGTCAAAAAATGGAACACATCGGGCTGTAACGCGATGAGGCGCCACCAGACCCGTGGCATGTTGCGAGCTTCGCGTTTGCGCTGTGGGGCGTCGCCGCCATCGAAACGGTGACAGCGCACTGCCGGCGACGTTTAACGAAATGCCATCTCAACCTTTTTTTTAAATGCGAAGCATTTCTTAGCGAACTTCGGCGACATTGAGCGCATCTATCTATCTATCTATCTATCTATCTATCTATCTATCTATCTATCTATCTATCTATCTATCTATCTATCTATCTAGCCACCTATGACTTATAGCTCTCCTGGCCATTTCAATAATGGTATCGATACCAAACTTGGTATAGCATAACATGACTGTATGAAGAACATATTGTCACCAATCTTGTCTCACTCAAGGAAACCTTCCGCAGAACTGCTCGTCAAGCTAGGACAAAGAAAACGGCTCCAACCCAACCTCTTCGTCCTCTTCCACACGAAAACCACGCGAATTCATGCGGCATTAGTCCCCCCTTTTAAAAAGCATCGACTCGATGCTTCTAAATAAAAGAAGAAGAAAGAAAAAAACCCATAATTAGAACACGCGTTGACGCAGAGAATCACAAAGTGAGTGCCAGGGAAAACAAAGAGGGCGCACAAGCACTTGGACCATGCGCGAACACAACAGCACCAGTGGAAGAGTCAAGAAGAAAAAAAAAAAACACCACATGAGATCACTGTCACGTTTGCGAAGTAACTCGCAAGCATAGAGACTATTGTGTGTAGTACGGCTTGAGTCGTACGACATGCACAGTTTCGGGCCGATGTTGTCGACGTGACGACACTGTGCCGTCCGGAAGTACTTCGTATGTAAGATCACTCACACGTCGGATAACCTTGTATGGTCCGAAATAACGGCTCAGAAGCTTTTCAGACAAGCCTGGTCGTCGGACAGGAGTCCACACCCACACTCGTTCACCCGGGTGGTATGCGACGTTTCGACGGCGAAGGTTGTAACGTCGTGCATCTGCGTCTTGTTGGTGACCGATGTTCACGCGAGCCAGTTGACGAGCCTCTTCGGCGTACTGCGTGTATTGCTCGGCTTCTGGAGAAAGAGCATCGCTATTATCGTACGGCAGCATAGCGTCAAGCATCGTTTGTACGTTGCGTCCATAAACAAGGTGGAAAGGTGAAAATCGGGTTGTTTCCTGCATTGCCGTATTGTATGCGAACGTGACGTATGGGAGGATATCGTCCCAGGTTTTGTGCTGCACGTCCACGTACATTGACAGCATGTCCGCTATGGTCTTGTTGAGCCTTTCCGTCAGTCCATTACTTTGTGGGTGGTAAGCCGTTGTTTTTCGGTGACTCGTGCAGCTCAGTCTGAAAATGTCCTCTAGCATTTGTGCCGTAAATGATGTTCCTCTATCCGTAATCACACATGACGGCGCGCCGTGCCGGAGGACGATGTGCTGCACGAAGAACTTCGCCACTTCAGACGCCGTGCCGCGGGGTAACGCCTTTGTCTCAGCATACCGGGTCAAGTAATCGGTTGCCACTATAATCCATTTGTTACCAGTGGCCGACAAAGGGAAGGGTCCTAGAAGGTCCATTCCCACGAGGTCGAAAGGTGTCCGTGGTGGTGTAATAGGGTGGAGAAGGCCCGCAGGTTTCACGGGTGGCGTCTTGCGACGCTGGCACTCGCGGCAGCCTTGCACGTAGCGGTGTACACTGGTCGAAAGTCGTGGCCAATAGTACTGCTGGCGCACTCTGGCGAGAGTCCGCGAGTAGCCCAAGTGTCCCGACGTGGGCTCGTCGTGGCACGCGAGGAGGATGTCATCCCGCATGTCGGCTGGTACAACGAGGAGGAAGGCTTTGTTGCTACCTCGAGCATTTTTCTTGTAAAGAATGCCCCTCCTTAGACAAAAGGATGACAATTCGCGAGCGATGCGCCGAGGAGTGTGAGAATTTCGGCCTTCTAAGGAATCAATAATAGGGCGCAATTCCTGATCGGCTCTCTGTCTAGACATAAAGTCAGAATCACTGAGGGCTCCGAGAAAACCATCAGCATATTCCGAGTCCATATCAGGATGTCCCACGGGTGCTCGAGAAAGTGCGTCGGCATCTTCGTGCTTGCGCCCAGACCTATACACAATCATGATGTCAAACTCTTGCAAGCGCAAACTCCACCGAGCGAGACGACCAGACGGATCACGGAGATTGGCCAGCCAACACAGCGAATGGTGATCGGTCACCACCTTGAAGGAGCGGCCGTAGAGGTAAGGTCGAAACTTTGCCGTTGCCCACACGACCGCGAGGCATTCCTTCTCTGAAGTGGAGTAGTTGGCCTCGGCTCGAGAGAGAGTACGACTGGCGTAAGCTATGACATGTTCTACGCCGTTGTGCCGTTGTACAAGGACAGCGCCAAGTCCGACGTTGCTTGCATCCGTGTGAACTTCGGTATCAGCGTCCTCATCAAAATGCGCAAGAACAGGTGCCTCTTGCATTCGCTGCCGTAACTCTGCGAAAGCTGCTTCTTGCTCTGTAGTCCAGGCAAACGGTACATCATCTCGGGTGAGTCGCGTGAGCGGTTCGGCTATCGTCGAGAAGTTGGTAATGAATCGGCGATAATAAGCACACAAGCCGAGAAAACGCCGCACCGCTTTTTTGTCTGACGGCACAGGAAAGGTGGCGACTGCTGCAGTTTTTTCTGGGTCAGGCCGCACTCCATCCGCACTCACAACATGTCCCAGAAATTTCAGCTCATCGTAGCCGAAATGGCACTTCTGGGGTTTTAGCGTGAGTTCGGCCGAACGAATAGCTTCCAGAACCATTCTTAGACGCTTCAGATGTTCTTCGAAACTCTCGGCAAAGATGACCACATCATCAAGGTATACAAGGCAGCTTTGCCACTTCAAGCCAGCGAGAACGGTATCCATCATTCGCTGGAATGTTGCGGGAGCCGAACAGAGGCCGAAAGGAAGAACTCTGAATTCATAAAGCCCATCGGGAGTTACAAACGCTGTCTTCTCTCTGTCTCGCTCATCGACCTCTATCTGCCAATAGCCGCTCTTCAAATCTATCGATGAAAAATACTTCGCGTGTCGTAGCCTGTCGAGAGAATCATCAACCCGTGGAAGCGGGTAGACGTCTTTTTTGGTGACGCTATTGAGTTTCCTGTAGTCAACACAGAATCGCAGCGTTCCGTCTTTCTTCTTTACTAGAACGACTGGCGAGGACCACGGGCTGCTCGACGGTTGTATCACCCCGTCGTCAAGCATCTCCTTTACCTGCGTCTGTATAGTCTCGCGTTCTTTAGCCGAAACACGGTAAGGTTGCTGGCGGATTGGGCGAACATCATCGTCGGTAATAATTCGGTGCTTTATGAGGGGTGTTTGACCGACTCTAGATGAAGAGGCGAAGCAAGATTTAAATTCCTTCAGCAGGGTATGCAGTGCGGCCTTCTTCTCGTCCGAAAGCTTCGAACTGACGTCGATGTGGTCCAGAAACTTATCTCCATCAACCATTTCCTCGGATGCGAAGCACTCGGTGACATCCGCTACACGGTCTCCGAAGGCCACGGTGGTGCCGCGGAAAAGATGTCGGTGCTCGAAGTTAAAATTTGTGACGAGTATCTGCGACCGTCCGTCACGCACACGCAGAATGCTTCGCACTGCACACACACCTTGAAGCAGTAAAAGGGATACGTTGCTCTCGGCGACCACGTCACCGTCTTGGAGGTCTTCACAGGTGACTTCTACGAAAGCAGTCGCTCGGGGAGGCAACGTCACGCTTTCGTCGGCAACACGCAGCGCAGGTCTACGACAGCTATCAGCGCCTCGATCGGTTGCAAGTTGCGTCGAGAAAGTCACCATTCGCTCGCGGAGATTTATGATCGCGCCATTCTCTCGAAGGAAGTCCATTCCAAGGATGAGCTGACGAGAACAGTCGCGTAGTACGAGGCAGGTTACCACAAACGTTGACTCGCGTATTTCCACTCTTGCGGTACAGCGACCCAATGGAGTAATAACGTGGCCTCCAGCAGTGCGAATACGCGTCCCATTCCAAGGTGTCATCACTTTCTTAAGACTGGTTGCCAATTTTCCGCTCATAATAGAATAATCTGCACCTGTGTCCACCAATGCGCTGACCTGAAGACCGTCTATCAGCACGGGAATGTCGAGTGAGACTCGGCCACTGGGTTCAGACGCACAATCCGGCATTTCTCTCGCACTGCACTCAGACGTCAATTCAATGTCTGCAGCGTTTTGTGGAAGCGTCGATAGGAGGTCTTCCGCACTTTTAGTCCCAGCGACCTCGCCCCCGAAGGTCGCTGCCTTCAGTTTTCCCGACGAGGGCTTGGGGAACGTCCCCGTGCCATCGTACTGAGACGTGGTCCAATAGCTGCGGGTCGTCGTGGAGATGGAGACCGCGATTGACGCCGTGAGAAAGGCAGACGTTGCTGCGCGAGGTAGTCCTCAATTTCTCTTGGCCTCTGACCAACTAGGGGACGAGGCGAATGAATAGAGAAACCGCGCAGTCCAAGTTGTCGGTATGGACATTCCCGGTAGATGTGACCGGCTTCACCGCAATGGAAGCAGAGGGGTCTTCTATCCGACGTACGCCAAATATCGGACTTCCGCGGAGGGGCACGGCGACCGTCGATGTCCAAACCAGCATGCGCAGATTGAATTGAAACTGGCGGCATCGTCTGGATTGGGACTGCAGGGCTTGAGACCGGCACGGAAGTGCGCAGAGCTTCGGCATATGTGCGGTTCCCAACATCAGTGGACGCAGGAGGTGGTTCTAGATTTGTAACCGTTGGTTGAGGGCGACGGCTGTGAAGCACCTGCTGGACCTCGTCCCGAATAATATTGGTGATGCTGCTTACCTCCGGCTGTCTCGCCCCGTGTAGTTTCGCGATTTCCTCGCGGACGACGGAGCGGACGATTTCGCGAATCCACTCAATGCTGTTGCTCCCGAAGCTGGCGGAAAATTCAGTAGGTGATGCAGAATTCACTTGCCGGTCGAGTAGGGCTGACCGCTGATGAAGTACCCTCTCCATCGTAGTGGCTTCGGTCAGGAATTCTGCTACACTCTTCGGAGGACTCCGCACCAGACCAGCAAAAAGCTGCTCCTTCACGCCTCGCATCAGATAGCGTAGCTTTTTTTCTTCTGGCATTGCCGGATCCGCTCGCCTGAAAAGCTGCGTCATGTCCTCCACGTACATGGTGACGGTCTCATTAGGCATCTGGATGCGTGAATGCAATGCACGTTCAGCACGATCGCGGCGGTCGGGGCTCCGGTAGGTCTCCAAGAGGCGATGCTGGAACTCGCGCCAGGATGTCAAGACATCACTTCTGTTCATGAACCACGTTCGGGCGCCGTCTTTCAAACACGCGTAGACGTTGCGGAGTTTGGCGGCTTCGTCCCAGTAGTTGATCGCTGCGACGTGTTCGAACTCGCTCAGCCAGTCGTCCACATCCTCAAACAGCTCTCCGTGAAAGGGACTAGGCATCAGCGGGTTCTGGACAGTGCAATAAATTGGTGCCGACGACCGTAGGAGTTTCCATGACGCCTTGAGGCGAAGTCATAGTCGCTCTATGGATAAGCTGTGCCGGTGTCTCTGGTGGTAGGCCTCGTTGGCGGCGGCTTGTTCTGTGAACTGGCGTGTCCACGGGCACAGGGCTTGTGTTCCGGCTCCTGGGCGGGCTCTTGTGCATGGGGTGCGTCGTCAGTTGTCGTACCCAGCAGCTCCACCAATCTTGTCACCAATCTTGTCTCACTCAAGGAAACCTTCCGCAGAACTGCTCGTCAAGCTAGGACAAAGAAAACGGCTCCAACCCAACCTCTTCGTCCTCTTCCACACGAAAACCACGCGAATTCATGCGGCAATATGGACTAGTGGCAAGTTGAAAATCACGACATGTATGCCGTGAATGTCATGATTTACATTTCATGATCCTGCAGCTCTTCCGGTAGTTTAGTTCACATGGCATGTTGCAAAACTGGTATGGTATGGCACGATTCTATGGTGAAACAAGGGACGAACCCTAACATGAAAATCATGAGATGCGTGTCATGTGAGAACATGACTACATGCCACGCTCGTGATGCGCTCGCGGCCGTTTCGCTAGCTTCACTTATACAAAATTTGGTATTATAGTACGTGAATGGATGACGAAGGTATGGGACTGGTACAAACATGATTATCATGTGAGATGCGAGTCATGTAACAACCATGACTACATGCCACGCTTGTGATGCGCTCGCGGCCGTTTCGCTAGCTTCACTTATACAAAATTTGGTATTATAGTACGACAATGGATGACGAAGGCTTGTGACTGGTACAAACATGATAATCATAAGATGCCTGTCATGTGAGAACATGACTACATGCCACAGTCAAGGCGCCAATTCATTCCGACGTGATGCGGTGCGCGTGCTCGCCGGTGTTCATTTAGTCGCGTCACGCTGGCGTTGCCCCGCCAGGTGCCGGTCCTGCCATATAGTCGCAGGCGCACGCCGCGCTGCTTTGTTCTGACGCATGCGCGTTTGAGAGCGTCCGGCGTCCCTCCGTCATGAAAAGAGGGTGTTAGGAATGGACACAAAAGTGCTGTGTTTAGTAGGTACGATTTGTGGCTAAAAGGACTTGCAAGCGCCGAGGAACGCCAAACCGAAACTAAAGAAGACGAGCGGAGGGCAGGTGGCACGAAGGCGATAACAGGAAAGGAAAAAGAAGAGGAGAAGAAGAAGGAACGTGCGAAAGCGAGCTCGAGCGTGGAGGCCACGAAGGCAGACGAAGCAGTGCGCCGCTCGTTCTTGGCCGATCCCCCTCTGTGGGTGTGCGCCAGAGTGTGAAGGATCATCATCATCATCATCATCGAGAGGACGAGTTCCTGGGAGCGTTGCTGAGCCGGACGTGGGACCCGTACGTGTCGGCCAGGTCGAGCTCCGGCGTGTTCGTTCGGGGTCGAGTCCGCCGGCTGTTCAAGGTGCAAGGACGGGGCCTGCTGAACGGCTCCTGCCTGGGTGCAGTGGCCGGGAGCAGGTTCGTGGGCGAGGCCTACCGGGCGTGGTCCTTGTAGCGGACGCTGAGTGCTATGTTAATCCTCTAATGGATGGCGCTGTCGGCATGCGCGCGCCACTTCATGTGGGGTATATAGCAGGGGGGGCAGTTCGGAATAAAGGGGCTTCTTGTTGTTGCTATGAGCCATGCTCGTGTCTTACTCGGCGTCTCTGAACATGGTGTCAGAAGTGGGCGTCTAACGCAGAGTTATGGAGGAGACAGACGCCGGACCTTCTCAGCTCAACTTCATTCACGTCGGTACACCGGGACTTCAGCCTCCGTCGCCTTTCAACTTCACCAGCCCTGGGGAATGGACAACATGGATAACGAGGTACGAAGATTACGCCTTCGCGGCCGGTATCAACACAGCCACCGACGAGGTGCAGGTGCGAACTCTTTTATATTGCATGGGTTCCCAAGCACGTAGCGTCTTGTCGTCGCTAGGACTGTCTGCTCCGGAAAACCGCCCGTTTGCGGAAGTCAAGGCTAAGCTCACTTCGCATTTTGTCCACCCTATCAATGAGATTTACGAGAAGCCGCCGATTTCACCCGCCGAGTGCAAACAACTTGGGGAGCCGGTCGATGAATTTTTCACCGCGCTCAGGAATCTGTCAAGCGTTGTGGGTACAACAACGCCGAGATCGAAGACCGCCTTGTGCGAGACAAGTTTGTTCGTTGGATTGCGGAATGAGAAGCTATCGGATCAGTTGTGCCGATGTACGAAACTTACAGCTGAGGAAGCGTTGTGCCAAGCGCGTGTTCATGAAGAAGCCGAAAAAGAGCGTCTATCCCGTGAAACTTCCAGCGAGAACGGGGCCTTTGACAGCTTAAACGTGGACGCGGCGCAACGCGCGAAGAACGCTTCATCGCGTCGCAGCAAAATCTGTGCAGCCAACTCAGTCTACTTGCGATTACTGCGGCCGTGGTCACCACTCTCGAAAAGAATGCCCAGCTCGCAAGGCCACATGCAATTTCTGCAAGAAGCAAGGTCATTTTATTGCTGTTTGCCGGGCCAAGCATCGGAAAGAGCTGTTAGGCTCAGTGGAACTTCACGCGCTCAGTACGCGTCGGGCACGATATGCCGACATTCACGTGAATGGTCACCTCGCACACTTCAAGATAGACTCAGGGGCCGAAATAACGGTGGGTTTCACCCTTCTTTTCCGGCACATTACCTACTGTTTTGGATAAAGTGGACGCCGAGGTATCTGGTCCTGGAAATCAAAGGCTGCACGTTTCTGGGATCTTTCAACTGCTACCTTGCAGTGGCGCTAACAAAGTGTCTGTGCAAAGACTGTATGTTATCAAGAACCAGACGACACACCTCCTTGGATTACCAGCAATTGAAGACTTGGGCATCGTTCAGTTTTTGGACTCTGTGGATGGTATTCCGTCATCTCAATCAAAAATTTTTCGTGGGCTTGGCGAAGTACAGGAAGAATACCACATCCGCGTCGCTCAAGATGCTCGTCCCTTTTCATTAAGTGTTCCTCGACGAATACCTCTGCCTCTGCTAGAGCATGTGTGAAGAAGGAATTGGATGAAATGGAAACCCAAGGAGTCCTTCGCAAGGTTGACACGCCTACCGCATGGTGTTCAGGCCTCGTCGTCGTGCCGAGTCGTCGGGCGGGTACAGGCTCTGTGTCGACTTGACGAAGCTTAACAAGGTTATCCAGCGGGAACGCTACATTCTGCCGACAGTTGAAGACATCTTAGGCCAGCTTGGTGGGGCAAAAATTTTTTCCAAGCTCGATGCAAGATCCAGCTTCCACCAAATAAAACTAACTCGTGAGAGTGAAGAACTGACGACATTCATCACACCTTTTGGCCGATATTGCTACAAGCGTCTTCCCTTTGGCATTGCGACAGCACCCGAGTATTTCCAACGCTTCATGTCGAGACTGCTCGAAGGCATCACCGGAGTCGTCAACATGAGACGACATACTCGTCTTTGGTAGGAACCATCAAGAGCACGACCAGCGTCTAGCTGACGTCTTGGCACGGTTGACTCAAGCGGGTGTCACTCTTAATGAAAAGAAAGTGTCAGTTCAGGGTCTCTTCTGTCAAGTTCTTAGGAGTTGTCGTCAGCCAGCAAGGAATTAGTCCAGACCCGGACAAAGTCAAGGCTATCATGGATCTCCCACCACCAACGATGTTAGTGGTGTTCGCCGATTACTTGGAATGGTAAACCATGTGGCTCGATTCATTCCAAAACTGTCTGAGATCTCCGCACCTATTCGTG